>JAOXYH010341391.1:0-14702 GCA_028566455.1 Botula fusca | reverse complement strand
CATTCATGCATCAGTTTTTTATGTTTGTTTTTAATCTTTTTTATTTCTTTTTAATTTTTTTCTTGGTTCTTTTCTGTTGTTTGTTTGTTTGTTTTTGGTTTTTTGATTGGTTTTTTGTTTTTTTTATTGTTTTTGTTTTTGTTTTTTTTCTTTTTTGTTTTTGTTTTCTTTCTTGTTTTTTTATTGTTTTTTGTTTTTATTGCTCTTTATGTTTTTATTATTATTATTATTATTATTATTATTATTTGTTTTTTGAATATACTTGGATGCATTTTTTTCTTTTTATTTATAGGCGATGCTTTGACTTACCACAATGGTCGACAGTTCTCGACTAAAGACAAGGACTACACTCGGGGTGAATGCTTACCATCCTCTAAAGGTGCATGGTGGTATAAGAACTGTTATCTCTCTAATTTAAACGGAGAGTACAGTGAATTTTTATTGTGGTCTCCATACCACCTGAGGAGCACTACTATTATGATTCGAAAAGAGTAGGTGCTGCAATGTTTGAAAATTCCTGTACGTTTCACAAAGCCTGAAACTTGTCATGAAGACAGATTTATATGCTCAAACGGTGGTGTCAAATCTGTGAATTTAAAGCTTTGTGGATAACATGTTCACTTAAACGTACAAGGGCCTTAAATGTTGTGACATAGATATAATTTAATTAAAAAATATAAAAAATCATGTGATGTTTGTATTATATATGACATTGCAGCAAGGACAATTCAGTTTTTTTTTTCAAATGTGAAGCAGTCGTCATCGAAATGTTTCGTACATACATGTAGTTGTCGATATGTAAATATTCACATTATGGTTTCCGCTTTGACAGTTCCAGGGTATGCTTGAACCCGCTTTGACACTTTGTGACAATCCCAGGAATGCTTGAGCCCGCTTTGACACTTTGTGACCATTCCAGATATGCTTGAGCCCGGTTTGATACGTTGTGACAATTCCAGGTATGGTTGAGCCCAGTTTTACACTTTGTGACAGTTCCAGGTATACTTGAGCCCGCCTTGACACTTTGTGACAGTTCCAGTTATAATTGGGCCCGCTTTGACACTTTGTGACAGTTTCAAGTATGCTTGAACCCACTTTGACACTTTGTGATAGTTTCAGGTATGCTTGAGCCTGCTTTGACACTTTATGATAGTTCCGGGTATACTTGAGCCTGAAGTGAAATTTTTAGTAATAGTGGAACATTATTGCTATTTTAAGCTTTCCACAGGAAATGTATTTTACCGTCATTTTAATCGATACATTTACCTTTAAAAGTAAAATATAGAATAATATTGCACTATTAAGAAATTGTTGGCTCGTTTTTCTTTTTTTAAATTACAGGACAAAAGGACGCTGAATTTTACCCAACATGATATGATTTAACAATACATACATGTATTTGTTATATGCCTGTACCAGTGATTTTTTGCTTTATTTGTAACACTACTCCATATCCTTTTTTTCTTCACATAGGTAAAGTTTAAGTACTTTGAGGTTATTCAACCTGGTGGTGTATGGATTGTTAGTCAACACAAGCGAAAACGGTCAACCACTGCGTTGGTTAATCCATGTATTGGAATTCTAGTTATAAACTTTGCAACAAAAAATGTATGACCAGTTTATGAGCTTGAAGCCAAAATATCAGTAGAAATACTCGCAGCCATTGATTTGTTTTAAAGGTTCGTGTCAGCTTGTTAAAAAATGAGAAATGCATTTCGATGGCTCGAACAGCAAGGGACCAAGAAAAAGAATTCGAGCTAGAGGGGTGTTCGAGCTATCGAGGTTGAAGTGTGTTCAAACTTGATTGAAGGGACATAAAAACAGGTTCGAGACATCCATGGTGTTCGAGGTATTGCAGTTCGAGCCACCGCAGTTTCACTGTAGTCATAATTTTTCATGCCTATTTTTGTCCATTTGCTCACAATAGTAGTGTACTATTGTAATCTACAATCCACCTCTGATTTCGTTTTTTTTTTTGTCTAATTTTTTTTTCTGAATGAAATGCCTGTTGGCACCTGCTTTTACTTCTAACCGGACGGCCGTTCATCTGTCTCATGTCTTTGCTTCAAATGATCTCGAAATTGCTTATTCCAAAACAAGAAGCAAAACTCCTTAACTGGATTATTTCAAAATCATTATAAAAGATTAATAAAATTCTTGGTCGCTTTAGATAAATGGGTTTGTAGTACTGTGGATTCATTATTATTCGTGGGATATCAGTTTTCATGGATTTGGTGGATAAAGGTGAACCGCGAATTTAAATATCCACCAAACTGTAAATTATCTTTATTAGCAACATTTTTGCGAGTACTTTTAAGACATTTTCAGGGACAAATTTACAGTATTTCAATATTTATTTACAAAATACAGTCTTTGTAACAGAGCATTTCTAGTAATTTCAGTTGTTTCTTATATGCACCAATTCCACCATGCTTTCATTTTTAGGCTTTAAATGCAGTTGAAAACTCACAGTCTAGGAAAAAATAACTATGACAAACAATTTTGACTTGTAAAAATGAAAATGGAGGAAATATAACACAAAATAAAGACTATTTTCACTCAGATTTAAATTGTTGTCGTTCATTTATTGGTTGAAGTGAAAACAAATGCCTTTTCAATGTACTAAATCATTTTAAGTCACTGTCATTACAATTATTTAAGTTAGAAATCTTAATATTGAACAATAGTATAAGGAGGTAATTCATTCTGTCTCCTGCTGCAGAAACAATGATGTGGTTGAACAGTCGCTGGTCATTCCTGTTGTATGACACATGTTCTCAAAGATTTTGTACAAAAATAAATTAATTAATTACACCTTTCAACAGTGTACACATTTGAATGTTTTAAAATTTACTGTCTTGTTGTCCAAAAAGGGAGAATTTCTCACAAACTAAGTGTTTTGCCTAAACTCACCAACAAAATTTGGACATATAAAAGAAGTAACTAGAATAACAGGAAAAGGAGTGCTGCTCTTTTTTTTCAAAATGGGGCACTTGTTTATTCCATTTATCAAGGAAACTTACACAAGTTCTGACATATGTTCTTCGGACTCCGTAATCAAAATCCCTAAAATGCAATATTCCGCCAACATTCAGTCCAAATCTTCTCCCAGTTCCATTTTTCATATTCTTCTGTTGAAGTTGATACCTAACCAAGAAGACCATCATAATACTGAGTCCGGTTAATGGAATTTGGATGAATCTGACGAAAACACAATCTAAGTGTTTTGCCTAAACTCACCAACAAAATTTGGACATATAAAAGAAATAACTAGAATAACAGGAGAAGGAGTGCTACTTTGTTAACATGTGAGACTCATTCATTCCGTTTATCAAAGAAATTTACACAAGTTCTGAAATATGTTATGTAGACTACGTAGTCAAACATTCGGAAATACAATATTCTGTCCAAATTTAGTCCAAATCTTCGTCAAATTCCAATTTTCATAATCTTCTGTTTAAGATAAATCTGAAAAAAGACGATCATCATTTTACTGGGTCCGGTTTATGGAATTCGGATGAATCTGACAAAAACATAATTATAAACTTTTACAAACTATCAGATTTGAAAACTGCCTTCTAACCATATTCATGTGAGAAGCATACTCCTTTTATACACGTAGTTGGTAGACAGGGCATGTGTAATTCAGTGATAGTTAAATGCTTAAACAGTTAATTTTGTTCATACCAGGTTGATCTTTTCACAACAATGACACCTTCTTGTGGACCAAGTGCATATTGTTCTGACATCGCTTTTGAAAATAAGATACGGTGTATTCATTTATTTTTGTGGATACCAATTTTCGTGGTTGAAGCAAAATATGGGCTTTCGAGAATACTTAAATTAGTTGTTTTGCTTTTTCTTAGCAACAAGTCAACTGATAATTTACAGCTCGTTGGATACTTAAATTCGTGGTTCACCTGTTACGACGAAATCCACCAAAATTGGTATCCCACAAAAAATAGTGGATCCACAGCATTATTCACATTTTAAGATTTTTAACGTTAAGTGGCAGTCGTTTAAAAACCAAGGTTAAATAATATTTCTGGTCTGGTGGTAGACTTTTATATAAGTTACGATTGATAATAACAGTATGTCAAAGACGTATTGGATCTGGTCGGTGAAAATAATTTAGAAAATGTAGCAATTGATTCATCCTATAATAACAGACGATACGAGGCAGCTTCTCAAGATTTCTGTCCTTTAATTGAACACATATCGAATATCGAAGCAACAGGTTCAATGAGTAATCCTAAATTCGTGAATCCAGAGACAAGGCAAAAACACGGAAACAGACAACAACAAACCAGGACAAAACAAAGAAGAACTGAAAATCAAAAACATATATCAAACAAACAAAATAGAAACAGTCGACAGGAGAAGCAAAGCAGTAGCAATGTGAACAAATGACACATAGAAAAGTACCTTTAGATGATAATAAATTTACTATGTTTGTGGAGAAAGAGTTATTCCTCTAGACACTGCAGTAAACTGCCTTGTTGACAATTCCGAGTTACATTTAGCATGTTACGAAGAAGTAATAAACAATTCTGAAATATTAAAAAAAACTTAATAAAAATTAATTCACAGTCTGAAATTGTGTTGAACATTTTTTTAAGTTTAAAGACCATATGTGTTTATGAGACCTATGTATAACATGTACAAAACGTGTACTGATACACATTATTTTTGCATTTAGCACAATAAATGTAAATAAATGTGATATTGTAAATATTTATCCTCATATCTGTAAGAAAAGATGATGATGTATGCAATCATTGCCAAGTTTTCTTCATAAACATAGTTAAACTTCGCAAGTTCAAAACTTGGAAATTAAAGCAAATTCTCTATCACGTTATTTTATTTTTTTACTTTGTATTATTAATTTTTTTCCTTTGTTTTTTAATTTTGTTTTTGTATTTTTTGTGTGTTTTGGTACCACAAAGGCGAATTGCGGACATATGCAAATTTTGTGAATTTATGTTTTCCTCTGTCAAGAACACCAAAGTCTGTATTATCAATTACCGCCTCGATTTTTCAAGAAATACAATTTTTGGGGTATGTCATGTTTGTCGTCGACAAATGTAAAAAGTCCGAGCAAAGTAACAATTTATTAATTTTTGTACTTTGAAAATTATCACACTCTCAAAATGTGATTGGGGAAAATCTTGAATTTTATTTGTTAAAGCATACCATGTGCGTGACATGACATTGTCTTTTTATTTCTTAGTTACAGTAAGGTACTGCGAAACTAATTGCCAAAAACCGTGTTATGATCCCTCGGGAAAAAATAAAACTCGACAATTTCCGCGGAAAGTAAATAAAAAGATTATAACTGAAATCTGATCGGTCAGATCGGGTGTGACCCGATGCGCTTGCCGGAAAATTTCTGTATAACGAACCTATACTATAAATACCGAGAAATTAACCCACGCAATTTTCTATATTGGAAAAATGTACAAACTCTTTAATTGATATAAAAGCCCCATTACAATCTCTAAAGCATCTATTGTCTGCTCAATGGTTCATGATGACACTCAAGTAATCTTGTTTGGTAGTAAAGTCAGGTTTTCAGGTAAAATGATATCAAGTTATCTTTCAATTATAACAAGCCTTTCGATTGCCTGAAAAATTTAGTTAATTCTTAAACAAAGTATTTCCAGACTTGGCTTGCGAGGCACAGAAATTGCATTTTAGAGAAGAAATAAATAATCATATTCCTTAACAATTTAAGATAACGAGTCTTTCATGTCTGTGAAAAATTTCGTTTTATTTTCAGGAAGAGAACTAGGTAAAATGGCACAGATTTCACATGATTGACTTATATGACAACCAGTTTGTAGCTTCAAAGACTCTATAAATCCTGAAACAGAGCTACCTTTGGCTGTGATCACAAATCACCAGAGCCATACCACAGATGGCGGATATACAACGCTCAGTTCATTTTTGTTTATATTTTGCGCCGCTAGGCAATGATTATTATTCACAATTAATATTACGATTGGTTTTCATGTGGAGCTTTGCTAAGGGTGTAATATTCAATCATTTGTTACAGCAAAAGAAAGACATATAGAATTAAAATCAACACAATGTGCGTGATTTGTTTACTCCATAAAATAAAATGCTCGAATGTAAATCTCTACACAACTGTACATTCTACTCCATGCAATAAGATATTCACATTTAAATTTTTGCTAAACTGTTTATTCCTCCCTGTAATAAGATATTAAAAATGTATGAATTAAGTAATATTGACGAAAAAACCTTTAAAATAACTTCCGTGATGTACGGCATCCAAGGACGTGATAAAAAATTCAGTATAACAACACAGTTACGAATCATTGACGTATGCACAACGCCAAAGTAAATTTGTAAGAATAGAATGCCTATCGGTAGTAAAATATCAAATATATCTAAGAGTTTTGTTAATTATTTCTTAATAAAGATATCGAAAACATGACAAATACAAATCATTGTAAACTAGGTCAAACCTGGACGAATAGCCAGAGCTTATCATTAAAGAAATAGTTTTCAACTTGCATACTATTATAGTAATCAACAGATGTATAAGTAAGTACAGTATAATAGTCGCTCACGGGACCACCTGTGTTAAGGAAAAACCTATCTAAAAATACCATTTCATATAAATTGAACATGTATTAACGGACCAGCCATCTTATAAGACCATGTTTTTCTCCTCCTTGCGTTGAATCTTAGAACAGATTTCCATTTAATAAAAATAAAAAATTCGCCGGAAAGGGTGGAGGTAGGATTAAATGTTATTTCCATGTGAATCGTAGTATCAATACTGTTTTTAACCATGATTAAGGTCCGGCGCGGAACAATTTATGCCAATTTCGGTTTTTGATGTGACTGATTCTTTCAACTTCAATTTCTACTTCAAATACTTTGTTTAATTTACACTCTGACACGTTATAGTATTACAAGAGGAAATATGTAAACCGTGCATGAAAATGACAGACAGATAATATATTATAAACAAGCAAAATTACAACAAACTTTCTAGTTTTCGAACATTCAAGACATTTATATTACAAAGCGACAATAAACCTGACATTTTATGTATTGATGGATACGCATGATAATATCTTGAAATAAACCTCAGCCTAAAATCATGGACTGAGTTATTATTGCATCTGAAAAAATTATGAAACTCATTACCTATTTCACCTATTTAACACAAATGACATATTCTATCTGGTAAAGCTAACCCTGCCCATCTACCCTTTTCTACAGGAAGTTTTATATTAGAACACCTTAATCTACAAATAGTAATATGAATACTTTTTTCCAAACTTAGCAAATACCTTTCAAGGCCAAATTCTCTTTCCAAGATCAAATATGCTTCCCCTTTAGACGACTTCTCCATATCGCTGTACCATATTTGGATGAACTGATCTGTTTCACTATGCCCTTTATAACATCAGAAGATAACACATATTGTCTGTCCCATACATAATTAAAAACCTGTTTCACAAAGTATCGACTTGATGGATTCTATCCATTTAAATGAAAATTCTGAATACCATGTAAATTAAATAATGATTTATACAGCGCACCTAGAAGCTTAGTAGAGTTTTCTAATAACTTTCTCCAAAAAATTCAACAATCTACCTTTAATTTCAATATACAATAGATACCTTCCACTTTGTCCGTACACCATATAATTTGGAGTACTCGTTCGAATCCTCAAGATATTTTTTTAGAAATTGTAACTGTATCTTTTCAAGTTCCTAAGTGTTTTCAAAACCCCAAATTTCAACAGCATACAGCAAAATGAATGACACTAAAGAATGAAAAAGTTTCATCTGTAAATCTAAAGGTATGTTGAGATTTCTAATTCTGTGGGAAATAGGGAGGGGGAGATTTGGTGAAGGTAATCATTAAAGTTGGGATTATTAAGAGAAAGTACATCATCAATATAGCGGAGCTGAAATTAAAGGACTCGGCTAGCTTCTTCTCTTTTCTCTGTAGTAGCCCTTGTATGAACTTCCCTTCATAAGAATACAAGAAGAGATCGGCCACAGTTCGTTCCGATTGGTATCCAAATTGTCTGTTGAAAAACGTGTCCTCCATACTCAACAAAAATATTGTCGATTAGAAATTCCAGCTTGGTAACAACATCAGTCCCAGAGTACTTTTTGGTAGAATCACTGTGATTCTTGTATGCATTTTCTTTACCTTGTACCAAATGTGTACCTTTTTTACTCCAGAAACATTGGAGAATGAGATCAGGGATAACAGACTTTAGTTTATTATGTGGAATAGCAGTGTATAAGGTAGAGAAATCAAACGTTTTGATATTACTGCAATGAGTAAGGCTACTACAGGACAGATATTCCTGCAAGTCTTTAGATTTCTTTAGAATCCACATCTGATTCACCCCTCTAGATGAGTAGGTTTTCTCACAGTAACTCTTGTTCAATTGTTTAAAAAATTTGCAGGCAATCGGGAGGGGGAGAATTATAACGTCAATCTGAGTAGTAATTTGTTTTTTTCCATGTGAATCTTATTATCAGTATTTTTTAACCATGATTAAGGTCCAGCGCGGAACAATTTATATACTAATTCGGTGTTTGATGTGACTGATTCTTACTGTGCGAAAAAGGGAGGGGAAGATTAGGGGAGCTGTTACATGTGTTGTATATACAAATACATTGACAGCCGGGTGCAGATTCTTTCTTATGCTGTATACACCTTTTATGGAATTTACATCACATTCATATCATATATGATTTTTTTAAGTGTAAGTACATGTAAGTACTTATAATGTACACATGTAAATATAAATTTGCTAGTTCACAATAATAACGACATTTTTGTCATTGTACATGTCTGTATTTTCGAATCTCGGTGGCATACATTTTTACTTCAAATGCATAAGAGTCGCTCCCCTTTTAACACAAAAATTAACACTGTAATTGTATAAATTGTGGTGAGAATTGATTCTTTGTTGTGTCTATGCTGTCATTAACAAATGTTCATGATTGCCCTTTCTTTAATAAAGTATTTTGTGTTTCGTATTTATATTATAAATAAAATTTTAATATTGTAGACATCTACACTGTATTGAAGTGTAACAAATTATGAAAGTGTGTTTAATATTACCACAAGATATAAATAATGAGAACTGTGTGCGTATTGTTCATAAGACAGGAAGTACTTGTAAGTGACAATCGATTTACCAAAATCTAGTTCATATTTATTAAACTACACTTCTATAAATAAAATATTTCATGCTATTTCGTCTGTGACAGGGTAAGATTTAAAAATTATGTATCTAGTCCGGGATTGTAAACCTGGTAATGAAGAACAAATTTTCATATTTAGTTTGATTCTATCATAATATAAAACCCAAAAAGTAATGAACAAAAGAAAAAAACAAATATATAAATACATAAATAAACAAATAACTTAAAGACAACCAAGAAAGAAATAAAGAATTAATGCATAAGGGCCTGAAAATTTATTAGAAATAAATATTGTTGCCGCAATGTCAATATAACTAGGAGCGACAGAAAGAGTTTACAGAATAGAATACATAACTTTATTTGTAAGAAACTAAGAAACATAAGGACGATGTTTTCTCTTGCTTAAATTAAGCAGAGTGCATACTTTAATCTTTAAAACGACCTATGCCATTCATCCTGTAGTTTCAGGTAGATGGGTACAGTTAAGCACCAGGCAGATCTCCAGGAAACTTCATGAGCCACACAGGCCATTCATTGGCCAAGAATAAGGGAGATAAACTTGAAAGAAATCGGAATGAACAGCCTGTTGCTATACGACATTGCATTCAGCCATGTGCAGCTCTTCTTTTGCTTCTGTCTTGCTATTGATGTGCTAACATTGTTGACTTGTTATTATTATGCTGTCATTGCTGTTGACTTGTTATTATTGTGTTTAAAGTACGTACTATTAACTTGCTACTGCTGTGTCATATATATAGCACAGTGTCTGACTTGTATCAGGTATGCAAGAATTGACGTTTACCCGCTTTTAGTTGACACTTGTAGGACTCTTTCTGACGTTATTTATATGCTTGAATTGACGTTGTCGGATATTGTTGTGCTAACACCACTAATGACATGCTATTGAAATGCCACATGTAACACTTTGTTGACTTGGTATTTATGTACTAGAATTGACGTTGACTTGCTATTGTTGTGTAAATACTGCTTTTGATTTCCTATTGTGTACTGTACCACGTGTACCACTGTCCCTGACGTTTTTATTTGCTTGAATTGACATTGACTAGCTTTGATTGTGCTAAACTGCTTTTGACCTGCTACTGCAGCGCCCCATGTAGTACTCTTTCTAACTTGTTTATACGCTTGCATTGACGTTATTCATATGCTAGAAATGACGTTGATGTGCTATTTTTGTGCTTAAACTGCTCTTGATGCGTTATTACTGGTTCACATGTAGCACTGTTTCTGAGGTTATATGTATGCTTGAGTATACTCTTATCAGCTTTTAAATGTGCTCAGATTGTTTTTGACTTGCTAATTCAGCGATCCATGGAAGAATGTTTCTGACTTATTTTTACGCCTGAATTGACGTTGACATCTATTGTTGTGCCTATACTGCTATTGATTTGCTTTTGTTGTAGCACATATAGCTCTTTTTTTGTTGGCCAGTTATTGTTGTGCTAAAACTGCTGTTGATTTGCTACTACTGTGCCATATGTCGCATTGTGAATTGTTATCTTTGTGCAAGAATTGACGGTCATGTGCTATTGTTGTGCTAACACTGGTATTTAGTTTCTGTTGATGTCCTGCATGCAGCGCTGTATTTGACGTTATTCTTTTGCTACAGTTGCCGTTACTTGCCATGCTGTGCCACTTGTAGCAATGTTAATGACCTTTTTTAATATTATAAAGTGTCGTTGACCCGCTATTAATGTGATATTAGTGCTACTGACTTGAAAAGGGAAGAAAAGAAAAAGCTTTGCCACGTCTTTAATTTCACCTTTCGCTATATAGATGATGTCCTCTCCTTACACAATTCTAAAATTGCAGATGTTCTTGATCGCATCTATCCAAATGAACTTGAAATAAAGGATGCCACAGACACTTTAAGGTCTGATTGATATCTTGACCTTCATCTTGAAATAGACAATGAGGGACGGTTGATGACAAAACTTTACGACAAAAGGGAAGACTTCAACTTTCCAATTGTAAACTTTCCTTTCATTTGTAGCAATATTCCAGCGTACGGCGTATATATTTAATACAATACTCTCGAGCATGCGTTTTCTATCCAGATTTTTTTGGATAGAGGATTACTGATGACTAGTAAGCTTGTTAATCAGGGATTTCTTTCAGAGAGGTTGAAGTTTTACGGTCGCCATCGCGAACTGGTTGATCGTAATGGAATGTCTATCACACAGGTGACTCGCTACCTGTTTCCTGTGTCATGGTGCAAGTCCTTTCTCGTTCATGACTGCCTACCGGATTCACGCCTTGACTGACACGGCGGTTGCCACCTGTGGAGCAGGAACTGCTAACTCTTCCGGAGCACGTGAGTTCACCCCCGGATTTTGGTGGGGTTCGTGTTGCTCATTTCCTGTTTTTACTTTTTAGTTTCTGTATTGTGTTGTTCTTGTTTGTCCATTCACGGTCTTGTCTGTTGCATTTAAATAGTTGAATGGTGATCTTTGGTTACGGTTTGGTATTTATTATTTAATATTTATTTTGCTATTGTTATGATACGTGTAGCACTGTTCCTGTAGTTAATATATACTTGAATTAATGTTGATCTGCTTTTGTTGCGCTAACTATTGAGTAACTATTGCTGTTTCACCTGAAACACTGTTTCTGACGTTTTTGATATCCTTCAGTTGGTGTTGACCTGTTATTTATGTACTAACACTGCTGTTGACCTGCTATTGACGTGCCACAAGTAGCACAGTCTATGACTAAATATATGTTAAAATGAACATAAATCGACATTGTTATGATAATACTGGTATTTGACTCACTTTTGCCATGACACATGTAGTACTGTTTCTGACTTTGTATCTGTATGTAAGAATTGACGTTGACGTGTTATTGTTCTGCTAATATTGCTATTAATACCGATGAGAGACCCTACTCTTTTATTGGCCTCTTACTGTTTACCATGATACTAGTATTGCTGCTTGTGTAAACATTGCCTATGATCTGCTATTATTATGGTATCATGACCAATTGAACCATACACAAAAATCCATTGACCCATACACCATGATCCATTGAACCATGCACTATAACCCATTGAACCATACACCATAATGTAAAATGGATAGCATTAAAATATATAACAACATACACAAACATAAAGAAAACTAAGGTAAAGCGAAATGAACGATCAGATTTTCAGCGTAAGGCCTTTGCTCACATATAGATAGGAGAACATTTTCAAATGCATTTAGATATGATTGGTTACTGAATTTCTTCTTGTTACAAATTACAAGAATCCTTGGCACGACAGCACCTCCCACTCCTTTCATGTGGACTGTTTAAGATAGACAAAGATGTCGATTTGTGTGAATGTGTATGACGATATGACACAACTTTATTGGTCCTTGAAATTTGACATCCTCATTACTATCCCTCCAATTCAACTACATAGTAGAATTCCATTAACCCCAACACATTTTTACAGTATCATATACGCAGCAAGAGAAAAAATCAGACAATAAAAATTCGTCCGATTTAAAATGTTATGTATTTAGCTTATCATTGTATTTTTCCCTGACAAAGGTCAGAGGTTCCTTCAATGTGCCACTTCTTACTCTACCACTAAAACTGACCAACAAAATATAGCAAAAGAACTGCAGAAAGTGGAATTATACCCATTTAATCAAACAATCAATCAAACTAAATACTGCAAATTAGAAATCAAACTTCACAAAATGTAAAATGCATAGTTGAACTTGATGAAAAATTCTTTCTGTCAGGACACTTATTGCTGTATATGTGGTTATTTTCATGGGACCAAATTCGGCGAAAACGTTTAAAACGGGGCGTAATTACTTTCACGACAAGGAAATTTATTGAACTGCAAATTTCCGTAATGCAATTAGTATACATTTTTAGCTCATCTGGCTCGAATGGCCGGTGTTCGCTATTGCCATCACTTTGCGTCCGTCGTCCGTCTTCTGTCGTCTGTCCGTCATCTGTAGTCCATCCGTCGTAAACTTTTTCAAAAATCGTCTTCTCTGAAACCGCTAGGCCCAGATAGACCAAATATGGTCTGAATCACTCTTAGGGTATCTGCTTTTAATATTGTTCCCAATTACCCCTCCCATGAACCAACATGGCCGCTGTTACTATTTATAGAACATAGTGGTAAAATGCAGAAACAATTCACTTTACTGCTCTGAGAACTTCTCTGTTTTAAACAAAAATGAGTTCATATTCTATCTGCAGGAACATGATATGGAGTTGTTTAACATATTTGACCGGTTTTTGTGTAACTTTGAATTTTTTCCGATTTTGTCCAATTATGCAAATTAGGCATAAATTCAGCAAAAAAATCATTTAAAATTTTCCCCTGAAACTGTTTGATAATTGTAACCAAACTTTACCAAAATAGTCCTCCATACAATATGGCAATGGTATTAAAACAGATAATTTCATGAAATGACCAAAACTTTCGCATTTTATACCAGAATGGGCTAAAGTTCGTATAGAAGGAGCATAACAACTAGCTGTTCAGCAAAAATGACTGGTTTTATGGTAAGCTTTGAATTCTTTGCCGAATATGACGGCATTATACAAATTAGACATAAATTTAGGGAAAAAACACTTTAAAATTTTCTCCTCTGAAATTGTTTGACCAATTGGAAACATATTTAACCAGAATAGTCAAGGATTCAGGATTTTATCCGGCAGGTCTGTCTTCCGTCCAATATGGAGGTTTTAAGTAAAAATAGAAAATTTCGGGAAATACCCAAAAATGTTGTATTTATTGGGTAAACATTTGACTGTAAGAGCAAATATACTTGCATTTTAACATATATTACAGGTTTTATGATCAAATTCAATTTTTTTAACAATATGGCCGATTATGAAACTTAAGGATAAATTTAGCAAAAAACGCAAAAAATCTCTGAAACTGTATTGCCAATAAGAACCAAACTTGGTCAAAATAGTCTTAGTGTTCCTCTTTCAGAATTATATGCAGCACCTCCGCCTTCTGTTTAATATGGCTGGCATTACTAAAAATAGAAAATTTCCTATATTGACTAAAACTGTATTTTATGCAAAATGACCTGAAACTGGGACTGTACGAGCATTCTAATTTGCTTTTTAACAAATGTATTTTGTAAATTCTTTTCTGAATATTGCCGATTATGCAACAAAAAAATATAAAAGATACCAAACCGTAATCAAAGCTCATATATCTTAAGGCAACAGACAAGACAGTGAATTCACAAAACAATGAACAACACAACACACATACTAAAAACAGGAAATGAGCAACCCAAATCCCACCAATAACCAGGGGTGAACTCAGGTGATGCAGTTACTGCTCCACATGTGGCACCGAAAGTGAATTAGGCATATTACTGTGCAAATTCGACATAAATTTAAAAAAAAATCATTTTAAAATCTGTGAAACTGTTTGGCCAGATGGAACCAAACTTTGTCAAAATAGTCATTAGGTAGCACCCTTTCAAAATTGTATCTGGC
>JAOXYH010341390.1:0-22988 GCA_028566455.1 Botula fusca | reverse complement strand
CCCTCATATAATAATAAATATACCCCTATAAATATTAATATACAGAGATATACCCCCTATATTAGTAAATATACCCTCAGTAACTATTAATGATATACCCCCCTATAATAAAAAATATACCCCTATAAATATTAATATACACAGCTATGATACACTATATTAGTAAATATACTATCTATAATAATAATTTTCCCATCTACATAATAATAAATACCCCTATAAATTAAAGATATAACCCCCTTTAAAATATACATCCCAACTAATATTGCATATAATACTCCCATATAAATAAAACACCCCTATGATATAACGTCCTCAATTTATTAATAGATATGAGCCTATATAAATATATTCCCCCTCATTATATCCGCTCCATATTATTTACACTCAATAGTATATAACACTTTCAGATGAAAACCCTTAGTATTTATTCACCCTATAGAATAACAAACCACGTTATTTACCCTAGAGGTTAATGGTTTATGTAACATTAAAATAGATAAAATTAATACTCACCTATTTCTTTTAGTTATGTTACTAGAGCATCCAATATCAAGATCCACCTACCATATCAGCTATCAGGTGATGTATAATAACAAAAATCACACGAGACTATCTTAATGTCAAGCAATTAAAATGACAACTTGAACATAAAGATAACCCCTGTTTTTTTTTCTTTTCTTCTTTAATTTTTTTAAACTAAAATAAATCAAAATATACAACAATTATAAATGAACAATAAAAAAATAACATTCTGTTAAACACATAAAAAACTAATTTTTGCTGTGGCACAAGGAATTTTCATCTAATAAAAAATACATTACATCATTAAGTATAAGAAAAACAACATAATATACAATCAAATGACTTTTGATATACCACCACATCATAAAGTTTAAAAAAAAACCAAATGAACTTTTGTCATTACACAAGGAATTTTGATCTAATGAAAAATACATCACATCATAAAGTATAAGAACAACATAATCAATATACAATCAAATGACTTTTGGTATACCGCCACATCATAAAGTTTAAGAAAAAACAAATGAACTTTTATCATTACACAAGGAATTTTGATCTAATGAAAAATACATCACATCATTATGTACATGATGTATAAGAATGACATAATCAATATATAATCAAATGTATTTTTGTTATGGAACAGGTAAATTTGATCCTATAAAAATACATCACATAATTAACTTAAAAAAAAAAGCATAATCAATAAAATATATAATCATAGATAATACATTAAATATAAAAAAGCACCTTTCTTTTGGCACATGGAATTTTAATAACAGAATATATTGATATTTTCTCATTATATAAAAAAAAGTACATTGTAATTATGAATGACAGATTATAATAATGAATGGTATATAAAGCAATAATGAAATTTAATAATGAAAGAATTACACATTTTAAAAAGGATAACAATAAACCAAAAAACATTATAGTTTTTTTTTCAGGAACAGTTAAAGTTTCAAAAAAATAAATTGACAACAATCATATGGTATGAGGTAGTATTGAATTACATACACGAATGCCCACTAATAGAGGTATTTTTTTTATACAAATAGAAAATAACACACAGGAAGGGTTTTGTATAACTTTCAAAATTAATGACCAACAAATATTATTGCAATATAATCAAAATTAACTCCAGACTCGACCAACATTATCTTGAACCATGGGTAAGTGTATCTAACCAAATATGACTCCACATTTATGATGACCATGGATTTTTAACAAATAAAAATTATTTGAAATGTGTAAACGGTATACATGTATAGGGTATGATTAATCATTTAAATCTTTTAATGTAATGAGTTAATGAATTTTACTTCTGGTTCTAAATGCGATCGGATCTGTAAATGTAGTTGTCGCCGAACTTACTTCTGATTCATTCTTTTCCTCAATTTCAACCACTGTCTCCTTTACCTCTATTATACTGCTTAAATCGGAAGGAATTTGAGTTGAACCAGTGCTAGGAGTACCTGTTGCAATGGACGACAATGGAAAAATTGAGGAATCAGACTCCTCTGATATTCTTTGTTTACATGGGGTTGAATGTATGGGTTGTGATGAAGCAACATCAGAAGTATTCGTTGTGCTGGGTGTTGGAAAAATCGAAGATTCGGATACATCTACTGTTGATCGTTGACATGTGGCTGAATGATGGGATGGTGAAGAGGAAGGATCATCAGAGGTCTGTGTTAGGTTTGAAATGAGATGCAAAAGCTGCTGGTAGGATGTATTATGTCTGGATAAATGTTTGTGGATCAAGATCCCAACTACTATTAAAACAATCAGGATAACTATAGCTACACCACATATGACAACTGAAATAGACACATAATAATCAATGATAAAATATAACTTTTGTATAATACTGAACATATATCATGAATACAAGAGTTTCAATAAGTGAATTATAATCGTGATATTATTAATTCAAACAATTAATGGGTTTAAATTTTACATGTCTGAAATGTCAGATTTTGAATAATTTTAACAGATTATACTACAAAAATAAAAAAAAGTAATGACATATCCTAAACAAATTTTTACAGCACAAAACTTGCCAGACTTGTGATAATTTTATTGACTGTTTTTTGAATAATTATCATTCGTCCATAAGACTTCATCATTTTCACAACTGGGTGATCTTAAAGATTCCATAACAATTTCATTCTCATCATCATACTTATTTTTCTTTTTAATATTAAAATATCTGAATAATATGATGAAAACAAAAACCAAACAAATTAAACCAACAAATGATAATACACAACTTAAAATAACTTTCTTAACAGAATCATGTGTAATACTTTCTATCTTTGTTGTGGATACTGAAATAGAAACAAAAGTTAGATTATTAAGGAACCTCGTACTCAGCAATTCTAAGGAAGCGTGTTTATACATACAAAATAATATTTTAGAAATGGTACGTTACTCCAGTAAATGTAATACATGATTACTATACTTACAAAAAAGACTTGATGAAAATACACTATTCATCGTCTGATCCATACTCGTCATTGTCCCTTGAACTGTCCTCATGGTTGTCATCTCCACACTCATGCCTCTCGTCTGATCCATGCTCATACTTGTCACTTGATCCATGCTCGTTATCTCGTTTGTAGTCATGTTTGTCGTCTGATCCATACTAATACTTGTCTTCTGAATCGTACGCATGGTTGTTTGATTCCTACTCATACCCGTCTTCTGATCCATGCTGATACTTGTTGTCTCATTCGTATTCATGCTTGTCTGATTTGTACTCATACCTGTCGTTGTCTGAACCATGCTTATGTTTGTAGTATCTTCCATACTAAAGCTTTTCGTATGATCTATGTCCCTGCTCATAGGTTGATCTGGATTCGTACCAATTTTCATTTTTATTGTTTGATCAAGACTAATGCTTGTACTCATTTTTGTTTTTTGATCTGGACTGGTGATACTACTATCAGTTGACACATATACACCTGACACCGTCTTTAAATCTACATGAAAAAAAACATCAAGAAACATTAATATGATATACATGTATGTTACAACAGCCATTTAAAAAAAATTCATACTATGAAATACTGACTTGATAAGAGAGCTACTATTTGAATTTATACAGTAGGAGCATGTATAAAATTTCAATAAAAAGTTTGGATCTGAAATTTATATTAAATATTTTTAGGACCTACTTATTGGGAATAATGCACCATTGACTGATAACAAGAGTTGTACTGCTGTATGATATGCGAACTAGTCGGGTTCTTTAAGACATCACGACATACGTTTATAGGACTTACCAAAATATATTTTGAACAATCAGAATTTTAACATGGAAAAAATCCAAGTTCATTGAAATTTGCCATGCGAGACGGTTGATGTCCCAGGAAAACTTTTAAGTGATTAAAAGCAAACAATCAAACTCACTTAGGCGTATCAACGCCTTTACGTAAAATGGAAGACAAACATCTTAAAATATTTACCTTAGATTCCATGTTACCTTTTTATAAAGTTTATTCCATTCATTCGTGTACAACATTTTTACCTCGAAATTCCTTTTTTTATATTTAACAGGAAGTTTCCGATATTATTATAATCATGAATCGATACAGGAAAAAGATACCAGTATATATCCGGGATTTTACACTGAAGGAGAGAGACTAATAAAAATAACTTACGACAGATTTTTTTCGTAGACAAGCATTTCCAAGTACAATCCTTATTTTTATGAACTATCAGAGGTTCCTCCTCACCATAATACTCAATTAGACAATTACAAGTATCCTTCAGAAATACTTGAGGTGTTGAATCCACAATTAAGGTAGTATTATGTGCACACGTACATTCTGTTATAAGACCATCAGGTGGTGTACAAAAATCACTCACTCGGGGTATTACGAGCCTAAATTGACTACAAAGAAAAAACAGAGAACAGAAAATGACGACCATCTTGTCGAAATCACAATACCGTCCCTTGATGGCGAGAATCAATAGGGGCCTACTCATAATCGATTACTGACAAATATTTGTTAAACATATTATTAATATTGTATTTTAAAACATAAATATCTATTTAATATTATCGTTTTATATAAAATTTAAAAAAATAATAAATTTAAAAAGCGTTGATAAGCAATAAAAATGAATATATAAGGATATTTAAAATATGCTAGATTACCCACCCACTCTGTTCTCACTTACCGGCTGACCAGCTGAGCTAAATTTGGGTCACGTCACAATATTTTATTCACCTGTGTTAGCATCTCCACAGTAATTCTATCACTGAATTCTATATAAAATACCACGCATAAAATAAATATTTAGGGGGATAATAGGGTAAGATAGCATATGCATATTAAAAAAAAAGTCAAAGACTGCGGAAAAAATAAGTTTAAAAAAGTATTTTTTTAGTCTTCTAAAATATCTCTTTGCATTAAAATAAAAAATGCATTTTTCTATTGAGGGAAAAAAACCCTCAAATCCTTCTTTATAGAATTTTACACTCACGACGAAAAATATTGCAAACTGTAAAAAAAAAAAAAACGAATGATGCAGAACTATTGGCGTAAGGTTGCACGTACAATGTGACCAAAGAACAAACAAATATGAACTAATAATTAAAATTCTAAAGAATAAATGTACTGACAAAAAAAAATGGACAATGTAGAACAATTATAGAAAAACGTCGTACGATCACGTTTTTTTTTAAATCGTAAAGAAACTGATAAAATGACCAAAAAAATACACATTTTTACACCTCCAGACCCGTACGAAGCAATTTCTCATCACAATATGACACTATATTCTCACATCACCACGTATAAAATTTATGTAAGGTCATATAAAATTTCACTCTTATGACGAGCATATACGAGTTGGGAAGGTAGCACGATGATTAAGAAAGTAAAGTGAAAAAAAAGATGAATGGACAAAAAATGCAGAATTTTCTCGAAAGACACGTTGTTTATTTTAATATTCTAAAGAAAACAGATATACACAATACTGTTACGCATCCAGTTATTGTGTTCAACAATGGACACATGATTCCCCCAGGTCCTAGTGTTTTCATAAGAACATTTTGATTGTAAATATGTAGGAAAAAAAGATGATTAAGGAAAAAAAAACAAACAATGACGAACTTTCACGAAAAACACGATTTTTGTCCCAAATTGTAAAGAAACTGCTGAAATAAGAAATTCAGTTCTTACGTTTCAAGTTGACACATGTACACGTGAACATGATTTCAATGCACGCATTTATAGGTATAAATATACCCCACTTTTGCAAGAAATTGTCATTCAACAACTTGAACTGAAAGTTTTTTTTACTCACAAAAGAAACCAAAGCAGTAGAGATGGCCCAGAGAATGATTGAAATGTAAGTAAATTAAAAAAAAACTTTGTTAGGAAAATCAATATACTACATTATATAGGTCTTATTGGGAGAAAAATATCAAATAAATAATGGGTTATTAAGGGTCACTTGTGAGTTACATAAATTTTTATTTATTATAGATTAAATGCGATTATCACTAGTATTATATGATAGAACATGGTATTGTAAGGGAGACAATCGCATGTGAAATAAATTGTCAAGATGATTGTACTTGTCTCCCTTTTGATACAGGATGAAATTTCGAAGTGATGCACTATGCATGTTAAAACGATGCTTACTTTTCGATATATCTGGAAGGTATTTACATGCATGTAGAATTTACAGGAAAAAAACATCTATATGTGAAAAATATCCCAATAAATGAACAGTTATATTTGAATGAACGGTTCGTCTTATTTTTTTATACTTTTTGTTACAGTAACGAAGAGATAAGAATACAATTAAGAAAAAAGATCACAGATAACTTAAGACATAAGTAAGTAGAAATATATAGATGTAATTTTGAAATATCAGGCTATTTTAACCGCAATTAATGAGAGGAATTCTATTTAAGGAAAACCTGTATTGTTAACATTTAAAAAAAAAGCGAGAGAAAATGCATCATTCAGACTTAAAGGATAAAACTGTATTAAATGTGACTTAGTGTCATACTATTTTAACCGCTGGATATTTTTAAAAAAAATACATATTCAGTATACATGACGATATGTTTTAATGATATGTTATTTTATTACAGACAAGAACAGAGACAAGAAGAACAGTCAAGAAGTAACCAGAAAGAGTAAGTAAATTTAGTTTAGTGTGATAAAATCCAGAATGGTCATGATTGTTTTAATTTACCTGTCTAATCATTACGTATATATGACCAACCTTATTTTTCAACGCGAGATAGATTTAAATCGAAACCGGGCATTTTAAATGTTGAATAAAGTATAATTTATTTTTTTTCAGGAGCAATCAACAGACAAATGACCAAGAGTAAGTATATTAATATATAAATTCAAGCGAACAACAGCAGACAGACCCAAAACTTACACAAATAATGAAAACTGACAAACCGTTTTAAGTATGGAAAACAAATTGGATCAGTGAGAGAGGAATTCTATTTAAGGAAAATCCGTATTGTTAACATTAAAAAAACGAGAGAAAAAAACTGTGTTATTTACCATATCAGCTTATCAACACTTGGGCCATATTAAATTAATGCGTAGATTCTCATCCCATCTACCATAAAAAAAAGATTTTATTTGATTCAAAGTATACGAACCGTAAAAAAAATAAATGCACATTAGTCGGATGTGGTCTTTTTTTTAATAAGAAATAATTTTAAAATACTGGGGTTTTTTTTTTACAGAATAGACCAAATGTTGGAAAACACGTACGTGGACGATGGAGTAGACAAGCAAGAGGTCGAAGACCTTTTAAAGGTCAACAGAACAATAAATAAGAGAATCTCTAATTTAAATGCCAATATCGCATATTGGCAGTTCGTGTTGAAAGGCAGGAAAGAGAGACTGAGAAAAGAAAGGAAATTTAAAAAAACAATTAAAGAAAGATTAGAACTGTTATTGAAAAAGAAATAAAGAAAATGGTACGATTTTTTATATATGCTGTTATAGTGAATTTAATAAAGATATTGAATTGGATTACAGTTATTGATTTTAAACATATTTACAAATGTCCTCGAATATCTTTTCTTTTTATTAAGGATTGATTGAGATTCTCACCTATCACAAAACGTTTTGGTTTATAGAATTAGTGTGGACTATTTATAGTCCACAATATTGAAATACTCGCTGACCTACTTAGAACAGACTGTTCCGAAAATACATCTAATGCAGCAATGAGCATGCTCAAGTTGTAAACAGACCAATGAATGTCTGTGGAATTGGTCATGTGATGTGTAAAATAACTTTCAGTTTCGGTTTGGCAATGGTAATATCATTTTACATGTAGTAACACCAGAAATGAACGAACAGTTTTTAAAACAGGTGAAATGATACCCGATATAATATGAAAGAATGGATATGGTGTATAAATTCATGACACACAATTCATATATACACAAGACAAAATCGAAAGCAAAAAGGGACAGTTTTTTTTTTTAATTGCCATTCTTCGTCTCAAAAATACGGAGCAAATGGTCCCACCTCATTACAAGTTCAAGATGGCCACCTTAGCACCACTTATTTTGTGTGTTTTGTTTTTATTTTATCCTTAAAATTTATACTTACCAAAAGGTTTCTTTTTCTCGGTAAAAATTTATAATGTAAAAAGATCGCAATTTTACACTACGTAAAAAAAAAAATTAAAATAGAATTACGACAGGAAGTGATGTAAAAGAATCATATATTATGGTGGAGTTCTCTATTGTTTTTTTCCTCCGGATGTTAACTTGGTACCTTTCTCAAGTCTTCCATTCTTCTTCTCAATCCATAGCCTTGATAGTGAAAAATATGTGATCGATTCCTTTTTTTCTTTTTTTTTTTGAAAAATGGGAAATGAAAAAAAAATAACAAGTTGTCAATTGTGCAGTTGAAAAAAAAAGTGAAATAAGGAAAAATGTCATATCACTTTATAACAAATAGTACATTTATGAATCACGTGGAACAAAAGGCAATTTATAACCCCCTTATAGAATTACACATTCATGATGATTCATAGTTGAAGATTCTAGCAAACGACCCACCAGCCACGTGGTACAACACAATACATTGCATACAAGACAATTTATAACCCATAATACATGATTAATCACAAAAGGCAATTTATAACCCCTCTATAGAATTACACATTCATGATGATTCACCGTAGAAGATTCCAGCAAACCACCACCCACGCACGCCAACTAGCCACGTGTTTAAATATAAAGAAAATGTTTTATTTACACCCCCTCTATAGCAAAGAATACATGATTAATCACAAAAGGTAATTTATAACCCCTCTATAGAATTACACATTCACGATGATTCACCGTAGAAGATTCCAGCAAACCACCACCCACGCTATCCAGCCACGTGATTTCAAAAATACAATATATGTATAAATAATCAGACATACAACACACACATAAACTGAGAGACATCATGGATAACGAACGTCTCAGTCTAAAATACATCATTAATGCCTTTCAGTCGGAAGAAGAATTACGAAAATGGGCCGAAGAGAACGAAATGACAAACCATCCCTTAGTAACCGAAAAACTAAAAAAAAATCAGCCACCGAGTATACAAGATATTGTCAACAGATTTACGGATACAGAAGAATTGACGCAATGGGCCACAGCGAACCTCCTTTTACAACACAGGTACGTGATCGAGCGATTCACCGCTCTCCTAACTTGCAAATGGTGTCATTTGAAATTCGATTCCCAAAGTGAATTGGACCCTCACGAGGAACTGCACGCACTAATAGACAATCTAAACGGTCAAAGCAGCACAGCATTACAGGGCAGTATTCAAACCTGTTTACGCGATGACGATCATACACCCGCAACAGTATATTACGATACCGAATGCATTTCCGGAGCGCCTGAAAACAATTCAAACAACCTTACCGACGTACCG
Organism: Botula fusca; assembly: GCA_028566455.1. Lineage (NCBI taxonomy): Eukaryota > Metazoa > Mollusca > Bivalvia > Mytilida > Modiolidae > Botula > Botula fusca. The sequence goes on along the minus strand of JAOXYH010341390.1, from coordinate 13,512 downwards.
CCGATTTGTTTGCGGTGTAACATACGATTTGATTCACGAGGCGAATTAACAGATCACGAACAATTACACGAACTGATTGACCAGTTGGACGGACAGAACAACGCATTGCATGGCGACTCGTTATCACAAAGCCCTTACATTAAACAGGAGCCGTCCAAACCCGATCTTTTTAGACCGTGGTCCGATCAAGGGAATATCTCAAACGACGATCCGCGCCACGAAGTAATAGAGTCCGATACCTTTCTCGACGACCTAACGTCGGTTCTGCTGGTGTGCTTGTGGTGTAACGCACAATTCGATTCCTACGAAAGCTTACGAGAACACGAACAGCAATATCACCAGTCTGCTTCTAACGAAAAAAAAGCAAAAGGAGAGGCGTCCGTAGAACAATCGTGTGATGACCTGCAAGTCGTCCCAACGAAAACAACGGTTCAGAGTACTTCCGGACGTAGCGAAATGACACCTAACAACAACGTCACGATTGATCACGAAACGCCGATGACAGAAGGACACGATCCCGCGGTTCAGTACGGGGCGGGCGATCCCGACGATCAAAGTTACATATTTCAGATGACGGGGCAAAAAACGTTCTCAAAAAATCTAGCCAGAGAAACGACGTACAAGGTCAAGTTCACAGACAAATGGCATGGGACAAAATTACGCGATCTCCTCAAAGAATTACACAGCATGTTTGATGACGTTTTGGCCCGAGCCAAGGGAAGCGACAACGATCTCGGCCGTGTCGTCATCACTCATTCCGAGCTGAATAATCCCATCGTGGTACCTCTGGACAAATGGTCTAATATCGACACCGATAAGGTCATGAGTGCAATAGAACACGTGTTAAACAGCGACGAGAATCTGCCTCTGGAAAAGGACGGGGTCGTCGTAAGTATAGGCAATATTTCAATTCCCGCCGGATCCGGAAGTATGCATATTACGCGCCTGGAGGGGGAAGGAAATTCGATGGCGCTCAAGCGCTCCATCCTAAAAGAGTCCAACGACGATCATCTGTGTATGGCCTCGGCCATAGGTAGGTGTTTTCTGAAACTCTGCAAGGTGGTGACCTTATCCGAATGGAAAGAGCTGACGGCAAACGACGATTCCGAAATGAATACCACGATGAGGGTGATCAAACACCGAGCGACGACGAAGAGTTTCTTCAAACACGTCAACGACAAAAGCGTCCCCCGGTACAGGAAAAACATGGCTCTTACCTTATGCGGAGCAGTCGGTCTACCCACCGACAAACCGCTAAGCATCACGGACATCAAGCATTTCGAAGACCTGTTGGACGTCAATATCTTGGTGATATCGGCAAAGTTGGGAAATAAGTTTTGTAGGGTGGCCAACAATGCAGACCGTGCAAATATTTACCTGTACCTGACTCGATCCTCCGATTCTGGCGACGGTCATTTCGACGGTATTGGCAGCATAAACGGATTCTTCGGTTACGGATATTTTTGCGAGACCTGTCTCAAGCCATATAAGAACAAGGGAAAGCACGCGTGTGAAACCACCTGTGACGTATGTTGCAGCGATAATTGTCGTACGAGCGAATGTCAAATGAGTTGTCGTTTTTGTCATCGAACTTGTCGTAATGCAGACTGTTACGAAAGACATTCCAGTCGGAAGGACAAGAGGGGTAAAGACACCGAGAAATCCATGTGCGAAAAGAAATACATGTGTACGGAGTGTAAAAAAGTCATCGATCGAGCAAACAGGAAACCGGAAGAACACTTATGTGGAGAATGGAAATGTCCCAACTGTTTCGAATATCAATTAGGTCGACACCTGTGTTATCAACGCAACCGTTGCAAGGATCCCAAGGTCGTACCCAGAAAGTATTTTTTTTACGATTTCGAGACGACACAAAACGAGAGAATGTCGTGCGACGAAGGGTATCTGCCCGGACCTCCCTGCAAACAAAAGTGTCGGGACGACTCCAGATGCGTTAAATGCAGGACTTGCACGAACTGCCGAAACAAGAGATGTAGTGCGGACGAACAATGCGTAGACGGTTACAACCCCGGTCCTCACTGCGTGAAGAGGTGCACGGAAAAATCCAGGTGTAACGAATGTAGAATTTGCGTCAACTGCCGGGCGTCGTGGTGTGGCCTGGAAGAGCACAAGGTCAATTACGCGGTACTACAGTCCGCGTGCGATAAATGCCAGCACGAAGAACTGAGAGAAGACTCCAGATGCGAAGTGTGCGGTAGTCGTTGCCCCAGATGTCGCGTCGTCAAAAAGGACGCGGTGGTGCGGCCGTGCAAAGACACCTGCGGTTACAGACAGCGAATTTTCAAAGGCGACGACGTGTCTGCTAAGTTGTGTTCCCACATCATGACTCCTCATTACAGAAACACGGTGTTGATAGCGCATAACGCCAAGGGTTTCGACAACTATCCGATACTGAACGCGTTAATCGACCACCACGCCGTGCGTCCAAACAAGATCTTGTACAACGGATCCAAGATCATGTACATGCACGTGGCGCACGGTGTCGATCTGACCTTCCTGGACAGCTTGAATTTCATAGGAATGAAACTGTCCAAGATACCACTCTGTTTCGATCTAGAGGAATTGAGAAAAGGCTACTTCCCCCATTTGTTTAACACCGCCGATAACCAGACGTATGTCGGCCGTTACCCCGGGCCCGAGTACTACGGAGTGGATTACATGTCGGCCGAAGACAAGAGAAAGTTCCTGGAATGGCACGCTTCCAAGAGCGATCAGACGTTCGATTTTCAGAAAGAGATGTACGAATACTGCGTTTCGGACGTGGACATTTTACGACGGGGTTGCATGAAGTTTCGCCAGATGATGATGGAGGCGACTGCCACGTCGTCGACAGTGAACGACAAGGGCGAAGAGATATCCGGGAAAGGTATCGATCCTTTTGATCACGTGACTATTGCTTCGGCTTGTCAAGCGATCTACAGGCACCTGTTCCTAGAAGAGGAGTATGAAACGGAAGTGACGAATCTACTGACGAAACAGAGGCACAGATGTCGCACCACATTCGAAGGCGGTAAAACGTACATTCAATTACCGAAGGAGGGAGAGTTGGTGACAAGAGAAACGGTCGATCGCACCAAATACGCCGTCGGAAAGACCGTTTTCGTCAAGAGCCCCATTGCCATAGTCCCCCACGACAATTACAACAGCGATACGTTCAGCAAGGTTTCCATTCAGTGGTTAGAGTGGACAATGGAAAATAGTCGCAGAAACGACGGGCGGCCGATCAGGATACGACACGCTCTGAACGGCGGAGAGCACAGGGTACCCGGGACGTCGTACAGGTTGGATGGATACTGCGAAGACGACGAGGGGACCAAGACGGCCTACGAATTCTTGGGTGAGGCTAAATTTTTTTTTATAGCGGCGGCGGCGGCGGCATATGCTTATAAACTTATAAATAATATGTTTATAAATTTATATGTTTATAAGCTTATAAATTTATAAGCTTATCAATATTATAAAAAATGTTCACAAAGATATATATATATATATATAAAGATAGAAAATTACCTACGTCGTTAAGGATTTAGCGTAGTCTTAGTAGCAAGGGACGCAATAAATATTTAACAAAAAAAACCTCATATATCCTTATTTAATTATAGGATGCGTTTTTCACGGATGCCCCCAGTGTTTTCCACATGACAGAACGAAAACGACCCATCCAGTGACGAAACATTCAATGAATGAATTGTATCATGCGACCAAAAAGAAAGAAATGGTCTTGAAACGATTGGGGTATCGGTATATCAGCTTGTGGGAACACGAGTTTCACCACCTTATAAAAACCGATGCAGACATGATGAAATACGTATCCTCATTGGACATCGCTGAACGCCTCCATCCCAGGGACAGTTTTTACGGTGGAAGATGTAATGCCATCAAATTATTTCACGAGGTTCAAGATCCGGGCGAGACTATCGAATACTTCGATTTTACCAGGTATTAGTAATTTAATTTTTAATATACAAAAACAAAAGACATTGATTTATTTGGGTGTTGTTCAATTTATTTTATCGTATCATGTTAATAATTAAAACGCTTTTATTTTCTCTTTTTCCCCCAGTTTGTATCCTTACGTGAATAAGTACGAGAGGTATCCTGTTGGACATCCGGTCATCATCACGAGCGATTTCAAAGACATCTCGACTTACTTCGGTTTGGCTAAAGTGTTAGTGGAACCTCCGAAACAATTGTTCCATCCAGTGTTGCCATTAATTTCGAACGGCAAACTGAAATTTCCGCTTTGTAAGAAATGTGCGGACAATGAAAGTCAAACCGATTGCAATTGCAGAGACGACGAAAGAGCTTTCGTTGGAACTTGGTGTACACCAGAATTAGAACTGGCACGTACGAAAGGTTACGTTATATTAAAAATTTATGAAGTGTATCATTTTGAAGAAACCAGTAAGTACGACAAGTTCACGGGCAAAGGAGGTCTCTTTGCTGGCTACACAAATTTATGGACCCAGTATAAGCAGGAAGCGAGTGGATTCCCTCACGAATGCCAAACGGAAGAACAAAAATTGGAATATATAGCTGAATACGCAAGGAAAGAGGGAGTACATCTAAACTACGATAGGATCAGAAAAAATCCGGGGCTCCGTAGTTTGGCAAAAATATGTCTAAACTCATTCTGGGGTAAGTTTGGCCAACGCACAAACATGAAACAGACGTCTTTTCTGTACGAGAATGAACCCGATAAATTTTTCCAATTGATTTCCGATCCTAGAAAAGACGTCAGGGATTTTCATATCATCAGTGACGATATTATTCAGTTAGAATATTTAGATGACCCTTCCTTCCTACCCATGGACTTCAAAACGAACATATTTCTAGCTACTTTCACGACTTGCTGGGCTAGAATTAAGCTTTATGGATTATTAGATTTGACACAAGAACAAGCACTGTACGTAGATACCGATTCCATCATCTTCGTCGATAGAGACAAAAGCCTCACGAAGAAACTACCCATCGGCAATTATTTGGGAGAATTGACGAATGAAATTTCACCCGCGGAAGGACACATCACACAGTTCATATCTGGAGGACCAAAGAATTATGCGTACAAAACTGTTTCCGGTAACGAGGTGTGTCGCGTGCGAGGATTCTCACTCGATAACATTACCAATTCCCTTTTGATTAACTTTAATGCAATACGGGATATTGTGGTGGAAAAAAAGACCTATTCAATTAAAACTGTCAATCCTCGAAAAATTTCTCGACTGTCTAAAAAAAGAAAACTTTACAACAGGACGGAGGAGAAAGAATACAGGATGGTGTATACCAAGAGACGTTTATTGAACGATTTTACAACTTTACCGTATGGATATTAAAAAAAACATGTTTTTTTTCCTGTCTCAAATTTTATTTTATATTACGAAGATATTAATAATAAACATCAATATTGAATCCATTTGAGTTTCGTTTTTCTTTTTCTTGGAGGTGGACGATCTAGTATTCCTGGGAGAATGTCACCGTCATTCAACGATTTTTCAACAAACATACCACTGCCTGTTTGCGTTGAATTTTCGACTCGTTCTTTGTCCGATGTATTCACTTGTTTTTCATCATCGTTCTTAGGAAATCCTTGATCTGTCAGGGTCTTCTGGTTATCCAATAATTCTCCATATCTTCTCTTTGACAACAATATTAATTCCTTTGCCATCATTTAATGAAATCCAGTACTGGTTTCAGTAATTTTGGTATTAATTTATTATTTTTTGTCAATATTGTTTTCTTCTTAGTCACTCCTATCGATTTGGATCCCAATTGAAAAATTACAGATTTGTAAGGTTTTAAAGAATTAACGTATTTTTGTTTGTTTGGGAATACTCCTTTGTAAATGTTTAATGCCACTTCAGATAAAACGTCAATCTGTGCTTTCGTGAGATGTGGAATAATGGCCGTTCTTTGTTTTGGATTGCTTTCGTACAGAAATTTTAGAAATGTGGAATGAGTTCTCATCCGACGACTCATCTTTCCAAGAATGAACTTACAGGGATCCGTTACTCCTTTTTATACGGGTCTATAAACCACGCAGGTATCTTGAGGAAAAATACCCGATCTCAACATGTATTGACGGTCGTCCCTGTGTGGAGACATATCGACTAAAAGATATGAGTATCTGTCGGCGGTGGCCTTGAAATAACTATCCATAAAGAATTTCGTCTGACCCGGAAGTATTTGGGATGCAAACGTGACCAATTGTCTCTTTTCTCTTGGGTTGCGCATCAACACATAATTTGCACAATTCAATGAAATACTCTTCGCATATTTTCCCGGAGGATACAAATTTTGCGATATGTATACGCAAGAAATGTTTCTGTGATGAGAAGTCACCGTAAAGAGATGTAAAAGATCTTCCGATTGCACTATTTTAGTGACCAAATCGTCTAAAATCAAAAGAGTGTGTTTATTACTTTCTGACAATTGTTCCAATCGCTGTTTATCCGGTAGCCCTTCGTGAAATATTAAATTAGGTATGTCCTGCATAAGATCAAATAGTTTTTGATATTCCGAGTAAGCATACAAAATTTTTTCTGGTGGTTCCGTAAACATATCATTGGCATTTTCAATGAGTCTTTTGGTAAATACCGATTTACCAGACTGGGTACATCCGACAATACAGATCGTTGTGGGAGAAATAAAAGGTAGGAGAGCTCCTTCAGCGTTCATCCTTCTACTATGTCGGTTACATAAATGATTGGTGATTGGTATTGGATACTATATTTATAGGGGTTTAAAAGACAAACACCGTAATGACTTTTATTTTTATTGAAGTATATTTCGAAAAAAATACCACGTGACAAATTCGTCGTTCTCTTTAAAATTCGAATTAAACATATCATATATTTCACGCATTGAAATATGATAACACAATCTCATTAGTAAATAGAATATCACATAAAGTCCACAGACGTCTGACACAGCAGATTGTAACTGTTTCGATATAAACGTACATTTTCGAGAGTTTGCTGCAATGAATTTTTGTAACTCATCGCCATAAAATTCTGCTGGTTTTCCCAAACTATCGAAATATTCTGCAGATGACGGGCTCAGGAAGATGACACATACCCAATGTTTTCCTAAATTAGGAAAAGGATCATTGTTGATGATGAAAAATTGTGGATAGTGACCCGTGACTATCTCTGGTAGATTATTGATGGCAGTAATTTCTTTAAATGTCTCATCCAAACATTTATGACTTCTTATGATTTCTATTATTTGTTCCGAATTCATGGTTCCACAATTCTGACCTCTCTTGCTTCGTCACAGGTCAAAATGGCTTGTGATTGGTAGTAGCATATGCAATTTATAGTTTCCGTTGTTGCTGTACTAAATCTCATTTCCAATCTGGTATTACCGTGTCTCACGAGATTAAGAAAATCTTCTTGAAAGTCGGAAGGATCTAAAGAAAATGCGATCATGGCATAACCTTTTCCGAAATCGTCATACGTAATGGCAAGACCGGTGTCTTTGTTCCATTTTTCAGATATTTCAAAAAGTCTTACGTATGCTGTTGCATAATTTCTATTTTCCCCGAAGTCGAATTTCAACGGTGAACCGTAAAGTTCTACTCCGTTCACTTTCAGAGACACCTCGGTCATGTTAAAATGTTGTATGTTGAATGGATTCTTTGTGTAATCTCCATTAGCTGCTTTCTGAGATATCAACCCAAATACCACTTTCGACGGCAGAGCCTTAGGAAACATAGAATCCCAGAAGAATTCTGTTGTTCCCTGTGGTATGATGTTCTGAATCACGTGACTTCTATTGATCACATATCTCGCTGGAGATTCCTTTATTAATTGTCTGTGATTTAAAATAACACCAGGATCCAGTTTTATTCTAGCCGTTTTAAAATACACGTCCAGTATTTCCACTTTGTAGTCCGGTAGTAATTCACTGGACATCAGCAAAAACTTTGCACTGGATCTAAACATTTTCATATATATGTCTACACCATTGATCAAATATTTATCCAACATCAGACAATCTTCCATCAAATTTCCTTCCAATTCGATCGTTCTAGATTCTTTGGTATAGTCGTATCTGTTAACATAACCAGCGTTCGTGGTCAGAGACTCCATGGGATCATCATCTTTCATGAAGAGTTGACTTTGAAGTTGGGATTTTTGTTCGTCGGTTCCTGAAGACAGGATTACCTTGAAATACGCTTTCCAAGGATAATTGTTGGAGTTTACGGATACTAGCTTGTTGTTCATGTACACGTCTATGTGGCTAAACATGCTCTGCAGTGGTAGATTAATTATTCCAGTCGCTTCATTTTTCGCCAGTTTGGTTCCATCTGCTTTAAGTATGTGAAGCTTTACGTACAGACGACTCTTTCTCAGATCTATGTATTCATTTCCCGCCCCGGAGACTACTATTTCTATAGGCGTTGAATCATTTATCAGATTTGAAATTGGACGTTCTGCCGTATAGGTGATTTTATCTATGGCAACTTGATTTGGTGGAGATGCAAAAATAGAAAGTTCCATTGGTTGTCCAATTTCCTTGTTGTTTTCGCTTAGATATGCCATGGTTTATATCTTTCTCCTCTTCTTCACTGTAGGTTGATTCCAGACGCTATCTTGATAATCTTTATTGAGTTTTCTCTTTCTGGATTTTTTATCTTTTCTTTTTGATTTGTTTTTCGATGATGATCGTTTGCTGGCTTTTTTCTTTATGAACCGTTTTTTAGATTTACTTCTTTTTATACCCTTCAATATCTTGACGTGAGGTTTGTTATTTTCTTTTTGTTCTTTTAATTCGGACTCGGCTCTCTCTTCTGCTGCCGCTACTGGTGTAACCAAATTGGTATTTACTGTAGTTGAATTCGTATCATCTATAGCGTTTGGATTTACAGGAATTATATAGGATCCCCTAAAACGACCGTGCAGACCACGCCCAACTTGATTTTTCTTCTGCTTTCTGTACTTGTACGGATTAAATTTGTTATTTGCCATGTTTCTATAGAAATTTAACCACAGCGTGGGATTTGTCAAATACGTTTGACTATTCATGTTCATCACATAATAAATGGAAACTTTTTGAAATGAAGTGTTACTGTCACCTTCTTTTTAAGAAATGAAGCTTCTTGTCCTGTACTATCCTTTATATAAATGCGAATCTGCTGTACCGTGTCGAGTTTGACTGGAACGTAATATGGATTTTCGTAAATGATATTATGTGAATCTTTATCATTGAAACTGATTCTTCGTAGTAAGGGTTGCTCAGAATCTCCGATAAAGCTATCTTGACACACATCAGAATACACGAACATTTCCTCTTTTGCACCTCGTTCTGTTGTGGAAAACTCTGTGATTGCCATGACCCAATAGCCTTCTAGCTGTATTGGTCTATTTAATTTTATTCTGAAGTCAAACGGTTTGTTGTCCGAGTAGAATAATTTCCCGTCATCAGACGATAAAACCATTCTCAAGCTCATCTTGACGCTAAATGAGCACAACCGTATCTATGAACAGCTATTATATGTTTTTAATTGCACTTTCCGGAACCCACGAATTGAATTTGGACGACCATCCCAACCATTTCACGAGTACTTCCGGTTCATTTCCTTTCGTCTTCCTTTTTCTGATAATTTTTTCCACTTTGTACGTTTCGTTATCTGATTTTTGTACTTTCTGTAGCTCGTATCTGTAGAATGTTCCTTTTATAGGATCTCCTAATATATCGGTGAGTTTATAGATGTCTTGATTGTCTCTTTTGAATCTCTCCGATATTTTGAAATGTTCTAATGTCCAGTTTTCCTGATAACCCTTTTCAAATACTCTTTTTAATTGAGAAATTCTGACAAGGTCATCGATTTTAAATTTATAAAAAGGCTTCTTTTTTTTCTTTTTTCTATCTTTTTTTATATTGTTCACGTTCTTGTTGGAGTTACGTTTTCTTCTTACTAGATATTGTATGTATCTGATTTCATCTTCGTTATTTTTCGTGACAGATGCTGGTGTTGCACCTCCTAAAGATTGATGTGGTGTATTGTTGTAACTATCTACTAATTTTTGTAAATCGTCGATATATTTATACGTTTGATTTTCCATGAAATACGAATAAATTCTAGATTTAATCGTTCTAATGACGCGTTCTGAATAGTTACTCTTGGTCTGACTGTTTGTGGTATAAAACACGTGTATGCCACTCTTTATCAGATATTTTTTCACGTCTGATTTAAATTCACCACCTTGATCGAAACGTATAGTCCTTGGTCTTCTTTTGCCTTCTTGAAAAATGTTTTTGAGGGCTTCCGCTACTGTTGCACTTTTCTTATTTTTCAAAGGTTTGATCGTCAAAAATCTAGAAAATATATCTATCAGTACCAATAAGAATTTTATACCATTGTTATATTTAGCTACATTTTCCATTGAGGCCAAATCTCCATCCCATTGGCTATCGATGCCACTCACTACCACTCTGTTTCTAGGAAAGTTTCTGCGTGCAGATCTCTGTACGCTGTAAGTGTCCTTTTTTGCTAAAATGTCTCTTACAGTACCTCGTCCGATGTCATATTTGCCTTCCTGTTTAATAACCTTATATAACTTATCAGGACCTGCAAAAGCTGCCGGATGAGCAGGGTCTGTCCATATTTTTGTAACATAATCCTCTTTACGTTTCTGTGTCATTGTTTTTTTTTTATTCTTGAGAGACCAACTAGACGGTAATCTATTATTTGTTAGAATGAGGTAATTTACCGATTTCACGATTTATATATTTTTTTTGTCCAATATGTAAATGTACCAATTTAACAAAAAACATATAATGGTATAAGATTTTATTTCTATATCCAAAATAATAATATAAATATATTACTGTTTGTATATTAGGGTCAATTTTCATTCGATATCTGGTATCAGTGCCGTTGACATGATTTGAAAATTTCCTTCTTGATTTTGGCATATCTTTCCATAATCTACTTCATCTTCGGTCTGTGCAAAAGGTGTGCATTCGTCACACATAGCTAGTTCGATTTCATTATTGTGGGTTTCACTACATATCACTGCTTGGTCGAGCTCTGGAACGATATCTCTGATCATTTCCATCACGTAACAAAGACGTTCCCACATGTTTTTGTTTAAGGCTACACCTCTTTTTGTGGCAACAGGCACGTCTGCATCATCAGCTTTCCAAAAATGTCTAATGTCCACTGTAGGAAATTCCTTGCTTACTGTAAGATAAATACCTCCACCTAGGTGATATTTTTCTTCGTCTGATGGAAGTTTGCCTTCAAGACCTGACATATAAAGTTCATTAACCTCATCTTTAATCTTTTCCAACACCAACCATCTGGACAAAGTAAGTGCTACACCTTTTTTAGTTGGATATTTTCCACTGATTTTCTGCTGGTAGTTACGGATGTGTATGAAAATTTCGTTGTTGAATTCCTTGGCTACCACATGGCAGTCATATTGCAGGTGTAACATACATCTTCCGTCGTAACTTTGAAATAGCTCTGCATCTGAGTTTTGTGCTTTTTCCATTTTATCATTTTTCAAACGATTAGATAAATCTGTGTGTCCAGATTTTATCAAGGCTATTCTGAATTGTGGAAGGCAATCCTTCCCCGAATTACATAGATGATTTAACAGTTGTTGAGCTCTAGAGGACTTAGAAGTTATTTGGAGCAACTCTTCTTCTTCTTTTCGTGAAAGGACATTTTTGGTTCTCAGATGATGAATCACTTTATCCGAATCCATTTGTTTAACGAGAACGTCTCTGACTTTGTCTATCGAAGATTTCAGTTCTAATATATTTTCTTGTTTACGTTGATCGTCAGTAGCTTCACTCTGTGATTCATGTTTCCCACATGCATTGACAAAATTATGATCCTTGGTGTAATTGAAAAAATCGTGTGATTGGTATTCTAAATAACAACCACATGGGTAGTTCGTTACTTCAGTATTATATGCCATCTTCTTCTTCGTATAATAAATTTGTCTCGTACTTAACCTGTGTTATGAATGTTGATTTCTTCAATGGTATATTTATACATGTCGTCACGGATGATGGTTTTACATTAAACATTTCATTTTCTTTTGTTGATTGTGTGAAAATGTGTGGGTGTACATAATAATTGAGGGTAAATAATGTGGGGGGTTATACTATTGAGTGAACAAATACTAAGGGGTTTCAATGTAGGTGTATATACTATTGAGGGTGAATAATATTGGGTGAAGATAATGTGAGGGAATATATTTTGTGTGTTTATTTATATGGGAGTTATATATTAATATATGGACTATTGATTGAGGATATCTTAATAGGAATATAGGGGTATATTTATTAATAAAGGTGGGTTATATCTTTAATTATGGGGGGTGTATTTACTAATATAGGGGGTTATATCCAGGTATATTAATATTTATAGGGGTATATTTATTATTATAGGGGTACATTTATTAATAAAGGGATGTTATATCTTTAATTATGGGGGGTTAAAGATAGGTATATAGGGGTATACTTATTAATAAAGGGGGGTTATATCTGTATTTTATGAGGGGGTTAAGGAACCTATAATTTATATTGGGGGGATATATTTGTAATTATGAGGGGGTTAAGGAACCCCTTTTGTAGTCTCGTCATATCTGATAGAACTTGACACTTAACCGGATATTCTCAATGCAATGTGACGGGTGTCGTTAACGGGGCAGGACATGCTTACCCTTCCGGAACAGCTAATGTCACTCCGGGTTTTGGTGGGAGTTTGTGTCCGATAAAATGTATGAAATTGTTATGTGGAGTCAAAAGTGTTTGACCCGACATTAGTATGACTTGAAAAGAACTTATAACTTGCATCACAAGCCTTAACCCGACGTTGTTATGAGGTGACCCGTACTTATCGCGTTTACATGTATATCAGTTTAGCTTCCTAAGCACAGAAATACCGTAGGTCTGAGCAAGACAAACTCTCAAAAAAACAACATGAGAAATCAATTATTTTTATATAGATATCAATCATTTATTCATACATATATTGTAAAATATCAGCTGCTCGACACAAAATAAAGATTTTAGCTTGTTTGCTATGATCACTCGCTAACAATATTCACAACACTGATATTTATTATTGGTATTTTACGACACAATATGAAGAAAACGTGAAATATATACATACATGTATCTTCAAACAAGAGGATTTTTTTTTGTCTGTTCGGTTGCTGTTTTGTCTTTTGTTCTGAAATAAAATTCATTGCTGATGACAACCCTTCTAGAATGTTATTACTTTTTTTGCCTGTTCGGTTGCTGTTTTGTCATTTGTTCTGAAATAAAATTCATTGCTGATGACAACCCTTCTAGAATGTTATGACCCTTGTACGCTAAATGGATTTTTATTGCCATCTAAGAAAATAGCGTCTATGATAGACCTGTATACTACCATGTCCATATATACATGCATCTATATCCAATCAGATATATGCCACATCCGCAAGTATATAGATTTATCTTCTTCTTTTTTCTGTAGTTCTCATT
>JAOXYH010340283.1:0-14717 GCA_028566455.1 Botula fusca | reverse complement strand
TAAAATTAAAAATTTTCTTCCAACCTCCAAAATAAAAAAAAAAATTACCCCCTAAAAAGTTGGGGTGGGTGGGGGTTGAGAATCTACAATTAATTGATATGGCCTTATATAGAAACTGTGCACTTTCTGGAAAAGTGGTCCTTGAAAATTAGTTGCAATATGTTAGGACTGCCATTAAAGGTGGGTGTTATAAGAGGGAGCACTGAAAGGTCCACTAACATCAAATATTAAACTGGCTTTATAAACATTTACGACCCAATTTTTGCTACTGAAACAATGAATTAATCTTGTATATTTTCCATTCATAATTGTACCCTTAAAAGGGTATTTATAAAATAATTCACTATCATGACCCAAAACACCATGTCAATGCAAATTTCATGTGTTTAATGAAAGCAAATAGAATATTATTTTAATTTATCTATTCTTTAAAAGAACTCTCTACAAAACTACTGAATTTCTTTTGATTTTTTGTCAAGATCATTTAAAGACCCCAGATACTGATTAAATTTTAAGTTAAGATATGATTAGATCATACTGGTGACCTACTACACTTATTTTGTATAAAATTGTTAGGCGTCAAATTGCACAAAAGCTATAAAAATTCTGTTAAAAACATTTAACATGCTGTACCACATTTAAAAAAATTTTCTCAGTAATGTCTACAGTCATTAAATCTATGCCATATTCACAGTCGAATGTGTGAAAAATTCACAGTCAAATGAGAGAAAAAAATATTAGCACATATTTTGGCACAGCTACTTTTTTTCTATTCTCTACAAATACAGTAGTCCACAGCTGTACAATTGTTTGTTCCTTACAATCTGCCACTTAAATACATCCATATGGATGTGGGCCTATTTAACATCGTTAAGAAGTCCTAATTCTGTGTCTGCAATCAAAATTCGGTTTCCATGAAATCTGAAGCATCCAAGAACAAAACAGAAAATCAGATCTGGATAAAAAATCTTGCAGTGCAAGATTCACAACAACTGGTCCAGGAATACAACATTCAACTATAGCTACCGTATACAACCTAATAAGAACCCATGCCCCTATAAGTGCCCATTACAAGAATACCTATTGAAATTTTAGGAATAAGTGCCCCCTTTATTTGTGGAAGGGTTCTTGGAAACATAATAGGACATGTTCAACTTTTCTGGTCAATATCTAATATATTTCTGCTTGTTTTTTAAGGTAATTTACACACAAGTTGTATTTCTTTAGCAATTAAAGAGTCCATTTACCTCTTTTCACCCTTTTTCATCTCAATTTCTGGTGTCCCTTTTAAAGCACCCTGGGGCTTATTAGGTTGAATACGGTAACCACTCTTAAACTGAATGCAGACAAAAAACCACATATTGTAAATTCAGAAAATTCTGCAATGTTTTTATTATTGCGAAAAACCTGATGATCTGATTATTGTCGCAATAATTGGACTTTACATTTTAATTTCTAATATTTGTATAATTTAATGAAAATCACTATAATTTCATGCTGAAAAACCAATTTTAAATTCCAAAAACAAGTGCACGCAGTAATTTACGAATTTACAGTACTTAAAAAGACTGGAGATCTCAACTTAAACTGGCCCCTCAGTCATAAAACTTTGCTCAGTGGTCAGAGCACAAAAATCGTGCTCGAAACAGCAAATCCTGCATTTTGATCAGTTGATTTTGGAGTCTGAGTACAAAAATCCTACTCGAAAGTTTTATGACCGCAAGGCCTGGTCTTGACAACTGATCCTGAATCTGGGAGACATCAAATCACATCCGTATTAGGTTCTGAGATCTCAAGATATAAATATAAATATTCAACCCCTTCTGAATATTGTCTACAATTGATCTTGTATTGCAGAGATATCAAACCACTTCCGTATAAAAGAATGAGCTCTAAATATGTTCTGATGCAGCTGATTGATGATGTATTTCCAATCCTTTTCCTCCTCTGTTTCAGATTCTGCCGGGAAATGTTTGAAAGTCTCCTCTCGTACCAGTTTGACCTTCAAGGGATTCACCTTTCCTTTGTTCAAGGTTCCGTTGACATTCTTGTTGTAAATGTCACCGATTGACAAGACAGATCGGAAGAGCAACATCGCAAACTTTTCGCCAGTGCTGTCACATGACCCTAGTGCAACGTTGACAATGACATCATCTATAGCAGCAACAGATTCATCAAAAGAGGGCACACTAGGGAAGATACTGGACACAGGCTGTACCACGAAATCCTGTGGCCTTTCCACATACCCACATATAGCTTTCAGGGGAATGCTCCAAAACATAGGATCTTTAAGCTTTAAAGGAAATCCAAATTTCTTTTTAATTTCAAATAATCGCCTTGGTCTCCCTGCTTTTGATAGACTGGACTTTTTCTTTGGCATATCTTTTTTCACAAATCTGTATATTTTTGTTTTTACTGGTTTTTTATGTCCTTCCTCAGTTTCTCTCTTAACATGCTGAACAAGAAAGGTCGTTTTCCCTTTGGTCTTCTTCTCTTTTGAACTGGGGACTTCAATTTCAGGGGATAAACTGGTTTCTCTAATATACATTTCCATTCCTTTCTTCTTGCCAGGAGGGGTGTTTACGGCTTTGTTCTGTTTGGATACTTCGGGATATGGTCTTGGTCCACTTGTATCCAACGTATAGGAATAATCAGATGTCACCCAAGATGGTCTGGGCTTAGTCCTTGGCCTGGGCTGTGGCTGCTCTAGTCCATAGAAAATTTCATAAGCTGAACCTGTCAAAGAGTGCAACTGACATCCTAATGACCTACTGTCTTCTTCTGTCCTATCAATCGCCTGTAGACCTAAAAACAAAACAAAACTTTACTACTAGCAATCTACATTGCTGGAATAAGGGGGTTCGGTTCCCCTAAGCTACATGAATATTTATTATGTCTATTGCTACTGTACTTGTAAGTTGACTTTTCTACAGCTGAAATTCGATTGCTCGAACTGCAATGGCTCGGACACCATGGATGTCTCGAACCTGTTTTTCTGCCCCTTCAATCAAGTTTGAACATATTTCAACCTCAATAGCTCGAACACCCCTCGAGCTCAAATTGTTTTCATCGGTCCCTTGAGTTGAACTGTATATCAATTTGGTAATTGTTCTCTTCATCAATATCAACTGGGAGGAAATGTTTAGTGAAGTCAGACTCAGTTTTACAAAATGTCAAGAAAAATATTCTCATTTGCAAATCTAAACTTGGGTCCTACCCGTAAGCCAAACAAGTAGAATGTCTCAACAACTAACATTCATTCTTATTTTAAATTTAAAAAATAAATCTCAAATAACAGATTTTTTCATCTGAATGGGTTGTAATTCCATTGTCTGTACCATGACAAGAGATTATCACTTACACCAGAATAATTACATATTACAATCTCATTGCTGATGAACAAGAGAATGTAATCTCATAGCTGAGTAACAAGAGAACACGATCTCATAGCTGAGTAACAAGAGAATGTGATCTCATAACTGAGTAACAAGAGAATGTGATCTCGGCTGAGCTAGCTGTAAGAAGAGAATGTGATCTCATAACTAAGAAACTAGAGATGGTGATTTCAAAGCCGAGTAACAAGGGATTATGTGATCTCATAGCAGAGTAACAAGAGATTGTGACTGCATAAGTACACGTAACTATTTCATCTCATAAGTTAGCAACAAGAGATTGACCTCATAACCAAGTAACCAATGATTATGATCTCATAACTAAGTAATAAGACTGTGATCACATAGACTGTGATTTCATACCTTAGTAACAAGGGACTGATCTCACTGCTGATTAACAAAGCCAATGTGATTACAAAAGCTTGTGATCTCATAGTTGAGTAACAGTTTGTGATTTCATGGCCGAATGATAAGATAGTGATTTCGTAGCTAAGCAACTACTTCAGCAGAGATGACAGACTATAGTAAAGTGAACTACATGACAACTCAGCTGCCAACACATGTCAGCATCGACAATAAAGTGCAGTGGTCTTACTAGTGGACAGATAAGGAATAAACTATATCAAACCACACAGTAACAATACAGTGGAACTTTGATTGCTCGAACTGCAACAGTTCACACACCATTGTTGTCTCATTGTCGTTGTTGTTCTGTCCCTTCAATTAAGTTTGAACATAATTCAATACTGATAGCTCGAACCCCCCTCTAGCTCAAACTGCTTTCATCAGTCCATCGAGTGTTCGAGCCATCAACGTTTGACGGTATTTCATATCATAATATCTTCCACCGTAAATACCAATACAGGTGTGTAAATTTCAAAATTTTGTTAATTTTATTACAATAATGCTGAACAAATTCCTAGTGCAGCTAAAGTCTTTTTCTCCATACAAAGTAAGAAATTAGAGTTATTCCCCTTAGCTCAAGTGTTTTGTGCAATGTCTTTGTATGAAACAAGTTCCTCTTCAATATACACATATATACATATAATTGTAACTTAAACTAAACTATTTCAAATGCAAGAAATACATAGTAAAATTTTTCATTGAACTTTCAACTAATATACATTATTTTGTTTAAATAAAATTCAATCCAATTTCAGTTAATTTTTGAATATGGATAAGACTAAATTTCTACAACACGTTTTCCAAGTACTGTTTGTTGATTAATTAGAAAGGGGGTATGTTTTCTCCCTTCAAAGAGTTATGTAAAAAAGTTTATTATACTTTCTCTATAGTTTAAGAGACGAAAGGAGATAATTCTGCCTTCTCAGCCGAACGACTTCAGTGTTCTATTTTTATCATCATATATCATACATATAATCCCTTCACCAAGTTCTATAACTATGAAATAATAAAATTTTAACTGTACAATTCAAATCGGAAAAAAATGCTACTTTGTGTTTTTAAATAGGGAAAAATTATGTCTGGTTTTACACTAGAGCAGTTTTGAAAAGGGAACTTCATGTGTTAAATTTGATGCCCCAGGATAATGACAAATCCGACAAAAATAGGATTTTGTTTAATTTTGCCTTCTTTTGTGTAATACTTTGGAAAATTTAATTTGAAAGATCTTCACAGTTTAACATCATATATGATGGCAAAAACAGTCATCTCCATCTCGCATAAAAAATCTATATTCAATATAAAAGGTTAGCAAATGCCATTGAGAAATACAATAAAATCATGTATGGTTAAGAAAAAACACTAGTCCTGCCAAGTTTGATGGCTCTTTAAAAAAAGTTCTTTTATGTAATTTTGTAAAAGCCAGGTACAGATGTACCTCCAAAATGACTAATAAGAACTACTTTCGCTTGCTATTTTTAGTATCTTTTTCAAAAAGTTATTTAACAATCTATAGTTTTTTAAAGGTTATTTTTACAGTCTAATTCTTTTCTGGTCTTTCCTGATAAACGTTTTCACTAGCTTGCAATATGTTCGTTGCCTGTTCTTAAATCAGTCACTTCCCATGTCTATTTTTACTATCACTATTATAAGATTAGGACTGTTCCATTTAAAAATACATTAACCCCAAGGAATATCAATATGGGTGGTAGTTTAATACCTGCTCACAGTAATTTTCTCATTGAAAAATGGAAATCACTTCTATACATGATCTGGTGGTCCTGGGAGTTGATGTATGTTTAAATGGAATAGCCCTTACTGTGTATTCATTTTTATCGTGGATTCCAATTTTCATGGTTTTCATCTGATTCCCATTTTCGAAGATACTAATATTGGTGTTTTGTCAATTTCCAGTTACAAAACAATAGCAAATCTGTATTTTGTCCGAAACTTAAATTCATGCTTTTACAGTTTGGTGACACCCATGAAAATTGGTATACCTCCAATACAGATGAATCTGGAGTATCTAACAATCCAATGTTTTTTTTCTGGTCTTTAATTGTAGACTTTTCGATAGCTCATCTACTGCTTGTTTTTAATCAATCTAGTATCCGCCCATTTCTTTACAAATTTTGTCACCCTCCCTAAAATATGGGATACTTTCACTTGCATTATATATCTCCATTCTAGTACTTCCTGTTTTTCATCCATGGGAAAATGCTTCTTCTTTTCTTTCCTGATCAATTCAAGCTTTGACTTGTCAATTCTTTCCTTTTCAGATTGCTCACTGAGACTTTTGTCAGATACTTCACCAATGGTATAAACGGAGGAGAAAAGCATGCCTGCAAACTCTGTTCCATCAGAATTGCAATCTTTCAACGCTTTTTGGATCAAGTTATCATCCATGACAAAGCCTTCTTTCATTGTTGGAACAAATCCGTACCTCCTTGTCACAGAACTCCTGCCTATGCCTATTGGTCTTTCTCGTATATTTTTTAATATATTACAAAGAGGAATAGACCAAAATTTGGGATCTATGACTGTTACGGGTATTTCTCTCGTTCTGACAAATAATCTGCTTCTCCCTACTTCAGCATGAATATCTTTTTTAGCATAGGAATGATCTCCTTCTTCATCCATCCCCAACCGACTAGAAGAACGAGACTTGGTGATATGTCCAGCTACTGATTTTGACGATAATTGTCTTCCTTTCCTCGACTGTTGGTCAAACTTTCCAACAGCTTTTCTCTGTAATCTTGTCAGTTTTGAAGACGACTCCGTCCTTTTTGCAGTCTGTGCATAACTCTTTTCAGCATCTTTTCCTTGTCCAGTTGTCAACTTTGAACTTCTTTTCAAGGGATTCCCATCAGTTTTCTGATGATTATTTTTACTGGAGCTACTTCGTGCAGAAGATGCTTTTGAAGGTGTCATAATTTTGGAACTCTTTACTCCCATCAAAGACCTTGACGGAATCAATTTTCCAACAATGGATGGCTTCCTTCCCTGGAATTTTGCCAACTGTCCGACTGACAATTTCACTCCTGCACACTGACTTACTTCTGCCCTGAAATTGGAACCACCTGACCTTTTACCAACAACCGATGCCCTCCTTCTTGCTAGTTCTGTTGTAACAATATTAGAACTGCTCATTCTACCTCTCACCTCCTTTGATTGGTTAGTTACTGGTAACGTCTTCCTTCTTGGAGATGCAACAGCATCCACAGGTAAATCTTCCTCATACTGAACAGGTAAATTATCCTCTTGAGAAGTCATTTCCAGCACAGGTAAACCTTCCTCTAGAGTGTTCATTTCCTGGCCAGGTAAATCTTCCTCTTGAGCAGATATTGCTTGCATCATCAAGGTTTGCTGAGCAGTTCCATCCTCCATGTTAACTTTTTCTGTTTCCAATATGTCTCCTGCAGCAGCATCAGGATAATAATTGTAGTTCTTCATCAAACAAACTGGTACATTCTTATATTCAAATGGAACCAGTTGACGACTCCCTTCACTACCAAAGATCTCAAAAGCTGAACCATTCTGTGTGTAAACTTCAATTTCCTGATTAAAATTTTCTGGTTCCATTTCACAACTTGGCTGAAAACCTGGAAACAAGACAAAACTTTACTACTACTATGACTAACACTGAAAACCTGGAAATATGATAAATCTTTATTACTTATATCACAAAGGCTGCAAATCTGAAAACAAGACAAAACTTCATAATCTGTCTGTAAAGGTGCAAAACTGGAACTAAGACAAAATTTTACTACATGTACCTCACTAAAAATTGGTGCTAAAATCAATTTGTATACTTTTTAGGGGTAATACAAAGTTCCTATGATGACTTAGAAGACAGTATAGCGATTTAATTGCCATTCCTTTACCTTTTGGTTGCAGTCTGGTATTTCGCGACATTTACCATACCTTTGTTACCCAAATGAAGGAAATCAGGCCAGGTATTATATTACATGGATGGTTGTTCAACTACTCGTATACATTGTACATGTATACTACAGCGCAGGCGGATTTTGTCTTTCCAACCCATCCAGCTTCTGCCCCCAACGTCGAAACACAAGCCTAAAACATCAGACAAACTAAACGCTGCATGGGCTGGACATACCTAGTTACCACCACTTTCAGCAATTTTTCAGTTATATTATGGCAATCATACAGTCCAAGTGCCTGCAGGAACCCCCCAAAGATGGGCAGGCAACTGACAAACCTAATTACCATGTATGGTTGCTATTTGAGTAAACATTTTTGTTATTTACAAAGTGGGCTGCAGTCTCACGGAGGTCACAGACTACAGTAATTTTATTGAGAGATTAAACCAACTACAACTACCTTACCCACTTGACCATCCAGGCATCAGTAATTTTTTTAAGAAATACTGGTAATTCCGCTTAAGTTTTACTGACAATGCTGCTAATCCTATTTATTTTTCAGTTATTTATATTACTTCATTGGGAGTCAACAATCAAGGACTTAAGTAATGAAACAGGTTTGTAAGACAATGTTTGATTCAAGGCACTGGTTGTTTGAAGAGACTAAAATTGTATTCATTTGGATAGGGGAATACTGGACACATTCAGGCATTTTAATACACAGGGGATGATTTTGCAGACCATGCCAACTAAGCGGAAATAGTTACTGTAAATTCAGAAATTATTGTGATGTTTTTATTATTGTGAATAATGCGATAGGCCGTTAATCGCATTAATAAGAACTCGCATTTTTAATTTTCTTAGTTAAATTTTGTTACAGCATTGACAGGAATGCCATTAATTGAACTCTCATTTTTGGCAGTTGTCAAGGAATTGAAATAATAAATGCATGCATTAATTTATGAATTTACAGTAACCTGAAGCCAAAAACTGCTATGCAATAAAAGAATCATAATGGACAAATCCGGACTGTCAATAGCGGAAATTCGCTAAAAAGCAGAGTAAAATCATCCCTGAATACAGTTTCCCCTTCAAACATTCAATCAATTGATCTACTTAGACCTTTACGAGAGGTATTCAAGTAGCCATGTTAATCCATACAAGTGATCAACTGGGCACAATTAATATCCGATGTAATCTTTCCATGCAAATTGTCATTTTGAATAGTTTTCATGTTAAAATCTTAGTAATGCTTATATCAGATTATTTACTTTAACCCTGGTACAATTAAACACAAATCATCATGTCATTTATAAGTCTCTGAGGGTATCACCAGCTCAGTTGATAGTGCTTATGTACTAGCACAATTGATATTTTAAATTCCCTGGACTAGTTTCCTCCCTCATGCAAAGCTCTGCCCGTAGATGGCCTTCGCTTACTTTTTCAGTCATCTTTGCATAAGCAAGCTTTACAAAAATTTTTGGTTAATAGTTATGGTCTTCTGACAAGTAACAAATTTACGAAATGTGCACATCTGATGCATCAAAATCAGTTTATAATGCATCACTGCTTTGTATTACTGCTTAGTTCCCAACATTACTGAAGGTCAATGAGTTCAAATTTCCTTACTGCATTGGAGTCTTGACATAATTTGAACCTAATTACTGCAAAATGTACTGGATAAAAATGTCTCCCTTGTGAAACAGTTCAAAGATTCATTTATGCTGGAGAAACAATTAAAGACAAAAATAAGAATTTTGTTTGTTCACCAGACAACCATATCCTGGAGAGGCCCCCCCCCCCCCATTTTCGTGTGATGGACCAAATTTACCAGTTGCAAGAAGAAAACATCACTAGTGGCCATAGAAGTAATGACATGTTATAAAAGCATAATTCTGACAAATTATAACGTCAGACATGTTATAAAAGCATAATTCTGACAAATTATAATGTTACCGACATATCTGTTGCATTTTGATTGATTGATTGAATGGGGTTTAACAACTGTCAGCGGTATTTCAGCTATATTGTGGCAGTCAGTAACTGAAAAACCTTATCAAATTGGATTGCAAGTCAAGTGCACCTTTTTTTTTTTGCTGTTTACAAAGCCGGGCACGCTCTCACAAGGCAGAGGTGGTGGTTGCACAGGTAAGCCAGCTCCCTTACCAAATCGGCAATCCAGGCCCTTGCAGACATTTTGTAAAACCACTGGCAAACGCAGATATTAATTTCATGCAGGGATGATTTATTGACGATCGAAAAATAAAGCAGAAATGGCCACGCGACGCAAAATAACTGCTTATAATAAAGAAACCATAATGGACTGAATTGGGCAAATCTGGATTGGAAAATGTGAAAAACTGCTAAAAAAAATTAAAATAGAATCATCCCTGTATTTTACTGATTTATTTGTTAAATGTGATTTGTTATAAATACACAATGTAGTAGTAATACACAATAATTTTAAAACAAAAGCTTGCTGTCATGGCTATGAAACTTTTTCATTGAAAGAATTCTTCAAAATATGTAAAGAAGTTTCCATTTTCATATTTCAATAAGACTCTATTCAGTAACTCTTATGAAGGTCATTTGCAGTTTATTTTAAATCCTTTTCAATTTCACTGATATCCAGCAAGTTACGGATATATTTTCTTGCATACCAAACAGCCTTGTGTAGGGCCGTTACAACTGTTTTCCAGTCCTTTTCCCTTTCATGCGGTGAACTGGGGAAATATTCAAAACATATTTTTTCCAGAGCATCCATTTTTGTCGGACTTATCTTCCTATTTGAAAAACCGGAGCATCGGTAAAAATACTTTCCGGACACATTTCCAAGGAAAACGTCGCCAATTGAACAGATATGGCGAAACACTGTTGTAGCGAATCTATGGCGCTGAGACATACAAGACGCCATTGCCGCAGATATAACCTCATCGGAAACGGAAAAAGATTCCATATCAGACGGAACAGTGGCAAATTTTTCCATACAGTGCTCTATATCCTCCGGCTGATTTCCAATTAATGCTATCATCGGAAGGTGCCAGAATTTAGGATTTGAAATTTTAACCTTCTGTCTACTGATGTTAGTTTTAGGAGCTGGTTGAAACCTGCCGTACTGATCTCTTGAGCATGGAACAGTTTGATACTGTCTGAACGTGTTATCCTGCTTGATCTGTTCATATGGTAGCCATATCGGATTTTCATACTTGTACGGATCTGAAAGAAGAATTTCTTAATCTTAATCAGTAGCACGTTTACAACATTTATCAGCTTCACAACATTTATTGCATTCTAATAGCTCTCAAGCTTAGATAAGATGCAGTCAAGTGTTCATGGTTTTATAAATACTTTCCAGCAAAAACTGTGTAAAATCTGCAGACTCCTCTACAGTGAGTACTTAAGTGAAAACGGGGAGATACAAGGTACATGAGAAACACCAAAACTAAGCATAAACAGACCCAATTTTAGTCTCAAAGAAAAGACAAGATAGGGCATAGGAAGTCAAAATATGGTAAAATAAAGAAAATAAGGGTAAAATCGGGAAAGGAAAAAGCAAACTTTCGCAAACTGAACAATGCCTTCAGTTCAAAATTGTACAAAAAATAGACATCAAGTACTACATTGTTATTTTTTATTCTTTGTAGGATTTGCAACGTGGTCAGCTGTAAACAGCAACTTATTTTCTAACTGCACTTCCATTGTATTCAAGAACTTCACCATAGCTTACAAACAATGTTATTAGAGTCAAAGTTTGTCAGTTTATCACATGGACTCTTACTTATTGGGAAAGAGTTACAGTTCATTAAAACACAAACGGGAAAAAGAATCCCTCAGCCAACATAACAGATCAACCCTTGATTTCCTAATCCATGCAACAAAACATAAGCCTCTTAATGGCACTTAAATCTATACAACAGATGTATATGGAAAAAATACTGCTTTTCATACTTAGTCAAATTGATGTTCACTGAATAAAAATTAAATAAACCGCAACTATACCCTGAAACTAATCTAAACCAAAACAGCTTTAAAATCCATTACAATGACTAACACAGACCAAGAAAATAAAGTTATTTCCCTGGTACCATCCAACATATTTACACAAATTGGCAAAAAAATATCTCCCTTGTGATCTCCAGCATGTTTATACAGACTGGCAAAAAAGTTATCTCCCTTTAAACCTCCAACTGTTTGTAGATGCTGCTACTTGATATATGGTTTGCGTATATATTCCACATTTTCAATGATGTCCTCAATTCTGATACAAAGGTTAATATAAAGCTCAAAGGAAAGACAATAAAGCTCAAAGGAAAGGGAAATAATTTCCCTTGGGGAACAGAAGTAATTGGATTATTTCCCCTTTAACAACCTTTAGTAAGGTTTTTGTACATGTACCATTTATTCCATTGATGCCCTAAATTCTGTTGCACAGGTTTATTAGTTACATAGGGAAGGGAGCTAAATTCCAACTGGCTATAAAAAGTAATTGACTTATTTCCCTTTTATCAACCTACAGTCAGAAAGACATGCTTGGTCCTTTAAATATGGACATTTTAAAGAAACACAAATTTTATTTTCATTTATATATTAGTATTAGCTTTAAGCTTGTACATTTGTATACATGCCTACTGGCAAAATCAACTTACATTTCAACTTTTATACATTCTGCAGTTTATGCAAAATCATTTTTGCTTGACTTTAACTTGACAAATATATAGTTATTATCTTCTTTTTTTTTCATTAAGATTCGCAGTAAAATGGCCTAAATTAAAAACTTCAAAGTAAATGAAAGCAGTCACAATTACTCAAGCATGCATCCAAGCAAAACTGTTTCTACTATACAATCAATCCGCATTAAGTATGGAGTTTGTTTTCACCTCTATGACAGATAAATCACGCCCATTTCAATTATCGAACAATGACAGTAAGGGTGAAGCGGACGTGACTTTATCCACGATAAGCCAAACCATCAAGTGAAGGCAACGGTTGTTCAGTCATTGAAGTGGGCGTGATTTATCTACAATAAGAACGTGCAAGTCAATCAAGAGGTAAAAGCAAACTCCATACTTAATGCGGATTGATTTTTAGTTAAAATCCAAGTTGTTTCACTGCATTTTTCTGTTGTCATGCTTAGGATTTGTAAACATTTTTGCCTTAGTATATAAAATGTTACAATCTTAAATTTCCAAATCCTACAGATTTGTTCCAGAATATTCCTAAAGTTTTTGGGAGTATCCATACAAACTGGAAGTTTTGACTGTCATTCTGAGATTCATTGAAACATACTGTGGATTCATTATAATTCTTGGGGTACCAATTTTTGTGGATTTCCATAACACCTAAAACCATGAAATTTGACCCGAACGAAATACAGCGTTTTTACTGTATTCTTTTGAAAAAAGTCTGAACCCAGAAACCATCAAAATTTGTATATACAACAAAAACTGCCATCCACGAACAAAGTACTTCTGTAGTATACACGACAGTTTCAAATTAAGTTTCAACATTTACACATTCTGCCACTCGGCAATAGAAGTGATGTCCAGACAATCTTGTATAAACCTATCGACTCTCCAACGACATTTGTCTAGGGCTCGTATTATAAACTTCCAATCCTTCTCGTCCTCTCCAACAGGAGACGGAAAATGTTGACTACACAAATCGTGAATTGCGTTAATTTTAACGGGATTAATTTTGTCTTTTTTCCCGCATGGTCTGTAAATCCTTCCCGTCACGTTTCTTCCGTATGTATCACCCACCGTACAAATCTGACGAAACAATTTTAGAGCGAACAGTGAACGTTGTGTACAGTTACTCTTGGCTGTAGCAATGACATCTAGTGGTATTGCGAAGTCGTCCATCAAGGGAGGTAATTTTTCAAACTTGTCTAAAGCTCCAATGAAATCTTCTTGCTTGTGTTTTAAGAAGGACCTTAATGATATTGACCAGAATGTGGGGTCAGTAATTATTACTTTTGATGAAGGAATCGGTAAAATCTGTTTTGCTGCATACTGTCGATGTAAGGCAGACCAAGCTATATCTGAAGGACTCTTCATTTCATCTGAAATCAAAGATGAAACTTTTGCATGCCTTTTTGTCTTTTCTCCGGTTTATAAAAGCCTACCAGCAAAATTTTTAATGATACCTGTAATTTCATTTTCGTGTCTCCATGAAATAAATTCAAAGTTGATCAATGGTTAAGGGGCTGCAGGCAGCCTCTTTCAACTTTTATAATGTGACCCTGAACTTTGCAAGCAAAGTTTATGTACAAATAAGATTTCAAGTACATGTACTGTATAGCGTGTATGATTGATTTATTGATTGAATGAATGTGTGTAACACCACTTTCAGCAAATCTTGTAGTAGAAACTTTTGTGGTGTAGGAAACCAGAGTGCATGCAAAGAACGGTCAACCTATGGCATTTAAAATTTCAGCACATAATGGTAATACAGGTCAAGCACATATGGTTGCAAGTGCAACCTTTTACATTAGTTACAGTGAAACTTCGATCGCTCAAACTGCAATGGCTCGATCACCATGGATGTCTCAAACCTGTTGTCTCTTCACCCTGGTTTGAACATAATTCAACCCTGATAGCTCGAACGGTTCTCATCGGTCCCTGGAGTGTCTGACCCATCGAAGTTCGACTGTATTTACAAAGCCATATACCAAATCGCACTGCAGAGTTACAGAGCAATTAAGAATAGGTAAGATTCATACATGTACTCTGGGGAAATAAGGGAGTTATACCTGTTGCCTACCAAAGTGAGCCTTTTAGAGCTACGTGGCCATACATGTTCTTTCATTATCATGTATTTTTTCTTACAGGGTGTAATCCATCTTGGTTAGCCCTTGTACCACAATTTCATGGCCTAAGACTAACTATTTGAGCGACTCGATAGATAACTAAGAAAATATCTTCTTTATACTTGTACTTGCTGTTTGAACCTTGTCAAAGTATATATAATACTGTATGTAAATTGTGAATTTTCACCATTTTTCTAAATTTAATATAGGGAGTCAGATGGTAATCTATGT
>JAOXYH010339177.1:0-14740 GCA_028566455.1 Botula fusca | reverse complement strand
CCTGGTTTGTTGTGTGTTTCCGCGCTTTTGCCTTGTCTCTGGATTCACGAGTTTTAGATTCCCGCTTCCAGCTGTTGTTTCGGTATTATGTTGCCGATATTTAATTGATTATGTCTTCCAAAATATTGCGAATAATTCTGAAAAGATGTGGGCTGCTGTCGATATCCCATATTTTCGATGTTTTCGCATCCTATCGGAAAGTTCATTTACCAATTAAAACAGAATCCTTCGAGTTCATGATCAAGAATTCCTAAATGCAAGGTATCTGATTATAGTTCGTGATAGCGTACTCTACCCTAAGATTTAGAATTGTTAGTCATGATTTTCTGCTTTTAGAAATTTGTGATCCCTCATTCCTGGATTAAAGATCATTATATTTGCATATCTCCAACTAAATATTTTGTTTTATTTTCCCGAATTATAACTAGTGGTA
Organism: Botula fusca; assembly: GCA_028566455.1. Classification (NCBI taxonomy): domain Eukaryota; kingdom Metazoa; phylum Mollusca; class Bivalvia; order Mytilida; family Modiolidae; genus Botula; species Botula fusca. The sequence continues at coordinate 14,307 of JAOXYH010339177.1, read as the reverse complement.
ACGAAGTTTTAAATTAGCGATTGCAAATTATATTTTGAGATCTCGAATTTGTGGTCACAAGTTAGAATTTGAGGTGTCAAATTACAGAATCCCTATTTCGATCTATGATTCATCATTTTAATTCTGGATCCTGTTGCAAGAATTACAATTCGATGTTTGCGAGTATCTAATATCTCGAATTCTGAAATAGATGTCAGGGGAAATCGCGGTTCCGTTGCTTAACAAACACCAAAAATCCAGGTGCAATGACATAGCCAAGAAAACGAAGACAAACATCATATAGAATACATCAAAACAAAAAAGATCACCATACAAAACTAAAACAAGTGAGCACCTCGGACGCTACTTAAAGCCGGGACCGTGGGCCAGGTGCACCGGTTTGATAAGTGTCTTCTGCTTTTCTGAAAACACCGGCCGAGTTACTCATGTCATGTCCGTTAGGTCATATCCTGAAACGGCAGAGGAAACCTGTAATGACGGGAACAATTCTGTTCTCATTGTGGAGATGCACACACACACTATTAATTCGTAATCAGAAGTTTATTTCCATAGTTAGAATAGCGGAATACGTGATAACAAACTGCAATTTGAAATCACCGTCATCACAGCGAACAATTCTCGAACTCCGATCAGAATTGTGAGATAAGGAATTGTGATACACTATTTGAAATTTTAGGAATTCGCAATAACACTATATGGGCTGATGCAAATTACTAAAGTAAACTCTCTTCAACAATGTTCCCCAGTAACGTTGTTGTCATAGACCGAAATCTAGTGAGCTTGACGGATAATGAATGTTTAATCTAGCTATTTACCCTTCGCCTATTGACTGGTCCAATTGTGTTGTTTGGTGTTCCTCTGTTTGTAATACAATAAAACAACAAATAGATAGAGAGAGCTGTTTGTTTTTTTAGACATATGAAGGCCAAGTCATTTAGAGGTATTTAACAATGATATTGAATTCATCATTTATTTTTGTTTGTTTGTTTTTCTTCTATTCAGTTCAATAAAAATATGTGTAGAAACATTTATTGTAATAACAGGCATTATGCAACACATGTGGAGCAACTGTAAACAGCAAAACACTACATTAAGCCTATCATAAAGAAATTAATAATTTATTGCCTTAAAATATGATAATACACACTGTACGTGTCAACCAGCACACATGACTTCAAAACCACATTTGAATATAGTAGTAACATATAGTTCTGAACTTATTCAGGAAAAAGGACTAGAAAATTGCAAATACACATTTTATAATTTTAACCCATTTTTATCTAACATATATTACCTTGTCCAAACTGTTTTTGTTTAGTCCATGATCATAATGTACTGCTTTCTATATAATTCTGCAAATATCAAACAGCGTAATATTCTTATATGGAATTACATATTAAGTTACGGTTGCTATCAGTAGGACGCAACCATCGAATGATGAAATGTCACAGCCAAGCTGAGGCTAAACTGATTAAAAATTTGTGCTGAGTTTACATTTTTAAAGTTCTCTTAGATATTGTTATTGATTGGGTAATTTGATGTCGGCGGAGTCATCGATTCTTTTTTCATTCAAGAAAAGTATGATGGGAAGGGAGGGACAACAAATTAGGAATTATCAGGCAGTCATTTAACATTTGTTCTCGAATATTTCGGTGCATACATTTATAATGTAAGCAAAATCAAACTTAAAATAATGCAGGTGCCCACTGATTTCGAAATGAAGAACTTTCTATAGCACTTTTGTAATATTTATCCATCAATGCCTTAACAATAAGATAACAAGTGATAGTACTAATGCTGAAAAAAGATCTTTGACTGATTTGTAAAAAAAGGGAACTGGAAGGTGCATAACGACAAACTACTTTCCTCAACATAGTATTCTATCATGATTACATACGGTTGTATTTGAAGATTACTTTGAGGTATACAAAAAAAGTTATGGAATTTGTCTTGGATGTATCATTTTCATTGAAGGCTTTGCCTTATTCGAAATTGTAATGCAATAGTGTTTGTAACTTTGATTCTGTTTGGAGAACGATGAAAATTTTATGGCATCAAATACATAATTGATGCCCTGAAAATGTTTACGGGAGCGCAGACATAACTTCCGACGCTTGAAAATTTCGATTTTTAGCCATTTTTACCATTGCTTTACAATGGAGATACCAGTATTGTATTTTATTATTTGAGAGCATCAATTGATGATTTAATGCCTTCAAATAATAAAATATTATACTCGTATCTCTTAAGTAGAGATAAACGAAAAAAAAATATTTTAAGTTTTATATTTTTATATTATCTGGGTAATGAATACATTACATACTAATTTTGATGCATCTAATGTGTACATTTCATTAATTTTAGATGCTAAAAGCTTAAGAAGACCATAACTGCTACCAAACATGTAAATAGTAAGTACATATCTAAAACTATAAAAAGTAAGCCGAAACCATCGACCGACAGAGCTTTGCATGAGGTTCATAATTCGTAGTTGAGAATGGCACTTTCAGTATGTGAATGCTGTTCCTATCCTTTGGTACAATGTAGTTGTCATTAGCATGTAATATGCAGGTATTTTGTTTCGTTTACATTTACATTATATTCCTCGTCTTTCCATAGTATACACGCACAAAACACATCTTTGTTTTCTTTGTGTTAATTTATGTTGAAATATGAAACATTATTGCTTTTTGAAGCTTCTATAAAGATATTGGGTTTTCAGCGTAAAAAGAAAGGAATTATTTACAACAATGCTATGTACCCATTCTATATTGAAGAGTAGTCCTCAATAACATAAAAATCCTTTAGCTATAAAACTGTGCTAATATTTGTCTGCAGAAAGGTAATCCTATTATTGCGTAATTCTGACATGCTTATACGTCCTTTATGATCCGTTATCATGATATTCTTCATTTTATTGTCGTAACAAAAAATATTTTTTACATAATATTAATTGTTTAAGAAGTAATGCGACAACTTTTATATTCAAACGTCCATTATTATGTCTCAGTAGAATACAAGTGTAACAAAAATTTATGAAAGGTCCGTGCATGTGTAATTTTTGTTTTTTGTTTGCTTTTGGTTTTGTTTTGTTTTGTTTTTTTTGTTTTTTTTTTTGTTTGTTTTGTTTGTTTGTTTGTTTTGCAGAAACTATTTGAAGTCTCCGGTCAGCTTCGTTGTTCCGTATCAATATATATATTTTGTTTTGATATTTCCATTACTAAAAGACACGTTTATTTATTTACTATATGGGAAACTATTTTGAAAATACTTGACATCGAACGTGTGAAATTTATGAAATTATATTTTACGAGTCACGAAAGGGATAACATAATTCCTATCCGAAAAAGAGCTAGCTTGATATAATCACGAATACTGGAAGTGAAATTGTCCTCTTTCGGATACTAAGACACGTGGGTATACATGGAACATATTCATTACATAAACAAGAAATATTCATACACTTGCCCCGTTATTGAATATTCGATTCGGTATTCTGATTTAGACCTTTTATTTGCGAAAATGTTGTTTTTTTTTTATTTTCGGTAAAATAATATAGGTAGGATTCACAAACCTGTAAGAATCCTACTGGTTGATGACAATTCTAATATGACGTGCTGTTTCCGGTTTGCGATATATGCTAAACTGTTTGATATACACACATTTCGCACTTGCGCGATGGCTGATTTCAGATTTCCTCAATTGAAGGTATATAAAAGCGAGAAATACATACGCTTTACAAATTACTTAACTGCATTTTAATATTTTCTTCTCATAAAACCCATTGTTAGTCAATGACGCTCTTTGCGACGTTTAATTTTGAAATCAAACACAGTTAGCAACGACGACTTCTGGTGTCGTCATAGGCATAGCGGCGTCTCAAGTAGGAAAAATACAGAATTATTCATATTAGGATTGCAATAATTTATGACGACATAGACTTGTTGTAGATTTTTACATGGGCTGTACCGTGTAATTCGTTAATTTTATCCTGACCGTCAGCGAGGGATAAAATTCGAATTAAAGTACCCAGCCTATGTCAAAATTTCAAACAAGTCTATGTCTTCATAGAATAAATCTGGTGACTGTGAGATCAGGTAGTTTTATATCAATGCCGCATCAATTCAGGAGTACAATGTAAAATGTAACTCCCTCTTTTTGCTGAAGGGCAAACACGCTCCTTAATTCATTTATATCTTGCAAAGCCGCTATACAGTTAAGGACATACTGTTAGATTGCAACAATATTTTCTGATATCGGACATCTGTACTACAGTGTAACACTTATCTCAGTATCCCAAGCGATTGTATAACCTTTATGCGAAATTAAAGATAAGAACAGCTTTCCATATTTCAAAATAATATCGATTTCATATTTTTGAAATTCATTACTTTGTTCAATTTTTATTCGATTGGCATGATTTAAGATTTTTCCGAATTAATTTGTCCTATTTCAGTTCGGTATGGTATTATACTTTCTAATGATGGGCCATATCATATGCCGTTACAAAGCTAACCAATAAACCAAAAAATTGTTTCACTATAGAAAAGAACATTAGGTATCTTTCTTTTTATTCGATTGTAGTCGTTCATTATTTGCCATTTAGCAAAGAAAAGGAAAGTTAAACTTTCCGGCTCTAGCCAAATTTAAAGTTATGCTAAGGTAAGTAAGTATGTGTGCTAAACCATACTCGATCATATTCACACTTACAAACTGATACAAACTGCTTTAAATGACATCTTGCCATCAATATAAATAAGCGGTTTCTGCCCACCTTGGGAGAACAAGCAGTTTCCTATATTCAATAATATTAGTCTTTATATAAATGTTTTAAACATTCACACAATTTATACTTTGCCTAAAACTTTAAGTGTATATCTCTCTTTACAATTTCAAGAACTATCAGCTTCTCTGTTGTTATACAATTGCATAAAAGCGCAAAATTGCACATGGGGATAATTGGCACTCGAAATTAGGCTGAAAATCAACCGTTCATCGTGAATTCGCCTGACCTGGACATTCGCAGTTATCTATTATAGTTAGTTTGAACTGAGGGTAAACAGGTGGTATACCTTGCTAAATTGTGTTGACATAATATTTGGATCTTACCAATAGGAGAGAAGAAGATGCCAAAAACCATTAAAGAACGGTAATCCACCAGTATGGACACAGTTAGTCATATGTACAGCCTTTATGACCTTGAATTTGAGTATCACGGGGAAAAGTAGACAAACATAACGATGAATATCATACTTTGTAGCTTCTGTACTAGTGCTGATAACAATATTATAATATTAGAGAATAAACCTGCTTTAACTATTTGTACATTAATTTTAGCATTTATATAATTTTACTTCGTAGCAAATATATCAAAACACAAAATAAAAAGTCAACAGATATACCGTTTTTTCATCAAATGTTGGCAACTGAATACCAAAGCAACGAGTCGAATGTGGAACTTTACAAAGACCTGCCCCAAGTGTCATTAAAAATGTTAAAAAATCTTAAGTCTTTAAAATTTACTTAAAATCCATGGAAAATATAATTTGATTGGCTGCAACTATGACATTCACCGGGATTCTCAGACTAAAGCAGTTTTGTCAGTTTTATGGCGCCAAGGCAAAAATCCTGAGACAAAATGAAAATATGAAAAGGAAAAAGAAGACAACAAAATTTTTAACATTTAAAAATGATTAATTGATTGATGTTTGCTGAACGCCAGATTAGCCGTATTTAAGCTATATCAAGGCTAAAGGGAGAATTCAATATTTTTCAAGTTATCTAGAGCATTCCTTTTGAATAACAAATATCACAAGCGACAAAAATAATAAGAACAATATTTAGAATTAAGCAAACAAAAAAATAAAACTAAATGTATGTGTCACAAGCAAATATTCCGGGATGTTTCTTATGGAACATCCAGGTGATAAAAAAAGTTGTAAATTATCCTTTAGCACGTGATCCTGAACGAATGAAAAGGTTATATGGCACAGAAAATTGTTTTCCCGTCGACAGAAAATTAGACATGTTCATAAAATGGTATAATCTAAAATGCATCATTTACTTCTGTTGTCTAATAAAATAACAGTAAAGCAGGACAATAGTATATGGTTCCTATAGGTGGATAGCATTCTCTCCTTGCATAAGTTCATCTCATTCTGTACGTTGCTTCATCAATTCTGATGTAATTTGGAAAACAATTCCCTTATTCCCAAAAGCCATACAAGTCACTTTGATAGTTCATCCGAAATGAATATCCTATTCTGTGGACATAAAACAAAAAGAGAATTTCATTAGGAGTGAGGACATATTGAATAAGTGCACGGTGCATTAGATCGCTAATGCAATAAACACATGCAATAACTCTAACCTATAACCTGCGTAATTGATGACTGATGATTTTATTGACGTTGTATATGTATTATGCCATTTTTATTGCATGTCGATGCCTCTCAGACGCCCAAAACAAATGCAATCCCATAATATTTCATGCTATCCGTAATATAAAGGTAAAATGAAAATTTATTTAACGTGCTTATCACTTTTCTAAAGCTGATTTAGAAAAGACAACTTTAGTTTCTTATGGTAGCCCGTTCCAAACTTTTCTTTCATTTTAATCTTCTTGTATGACAATAAAAATATGATATATCGACAGAATCATATGACAAGCTTATAAACAAATATAACGCTCTCAAACGTGTTCTTCTTAACAAACATATATCGGTTCGAAATTTTAAATATATGGTCTACACGATGAAGAAATTATTGATGATAATAAATTGGTGCCGGACTGAAACCGAAACATGTTGCAATTTTGTAGAAATAAAATAGATAACGGGCACCACCTCTGCAATGGGAGATAAACCTTTGGTTTGGGAAATTTTACAATTAAGAGGCTATCCGTGTAAAAACCAGGCAATCCACATACAGTGGGTGGCACATCCTATAAACATTCCACCATTTTTCTTGTTTCATTTCAATGTTGGACATAGATGTATTCCAGCAGTAACGAAGATTTCACAATATTAAGTAGTTATGGCTTGGTATAATCTAAAATGTTTTAGTTAAAATGCATTGCAAAATTAAGAGTTATTTCCCTTTAATTTACTATATCAATACTTTTTTTGTATTTTATAACTCTTAATACCCACATCCAACTTGAAAATGAGCAGTGTTTCATATCATCATAGGGCAATGTAGATAAAAATCAATCAAAAAACGGTGGGATTTTTTGGTGCATTTACCAGTTACTGTCTGACTTTTATATGGACAGTCTCTTAAATGATCGTAAATTTAAAACAAAATACTAGTATGTCTCATAATTTCACAATAATACTGCCTATTGAACTCTTGATGCCATCAGGGGCTTGCACATCTCCAACAATAGCGTAGATCATTAGTGGTGACATATTGTAATCTGTGGAAACCTGAAAATACTTTGAAAGAATTTTTGTCGGATCAATGTGAAGGAATCAGTGAAGGAACGCTTGCATAAAAATCTTTTAATCTCCCTTTTATGCTCGAATTGTTTTTGGAACCCATTATTATGATATTTTTTGTATGAGCACTAATCCGTTCGAATGAACAATCAAGTGCAAAATCAGGCAGTGAGTGAAACATTGTGGGGACAAAACACTTTGATGAACAGTGATTTACATTCAGATACATTGGCTATGTATACAAATTGTATATATTTTGAATTTTTAGCTTGTATACATTTACGCATAGAATGCATTGTAAAAAAGCAAAATCGGTCAAATAAATTTCAAAGTTCTTCAATTTACATACTATATACAGTAAAGACAAAAAATTTGGAAGAACCGTAGTACTTATATACTTGCCATTCCTGATAAAATGTCACCGCTACATTAAAACTGCATGGAGGATTCGGTAAGGTTGTGTGACGCATGATTCATTATTAATCGAATTTGCTTGATGCTCATCAATACTTGTACTTAACAGTTCGTATTATCCCCCTGTACCCTCTCTATACATATATACAACGTGAGGATTTTGATTCATTAACATTTAAATCATCTGCCTGCCTTCCATACTTAACACGCACGCAATACACCTTTTTTTGTGAGTTTATGTAGAAGTATGAAACGTTATTGATTTTTGAAGATGATACTGGGTTCCCAGTGCAAAAAGATTGGAATTTTATTTACGACTATGCTATTATCTACCCCTTCTATATGAACAGTAGTCCTCAATAACATTAACAATCCTTTAGCAACAAAAATGTGTTAATATTTGTCAGCAGAAAGATAATCCTATTATTGCATGTTTTTTCTTGTAACAATGATTGTTTATACGTATTTAATGGTCCTTTATCATGATATTCTTATTTTATTATCGTACCAATAATGAATTTTCACATAATATTAATTGTTTGAGAAAAAATGTCACAACTTCTACCATTAAACTTCTATTATTGTTTCTCAGTGGAATAATAGAATATCATCAAAGGTTTATGTGTCTGTGACTTTTTTGGTTTTTATTGCTGAAACAAACTAAAATCTCCGCCCAACAGCGTTATTACAATTATGTAAAAGGATTTACTTTCAATAGAAACAAGAATATTTTACAATCTCTTCTTTGAAATGAAAACCTCTTTCCGTTAATACTTAATCATGTGGGTAGGTATACTTGGAAAGATATTCGTTGACCAGGATTCTAAAAATATATTAGCTTATCCAATTTTCAAATGTGATTTAAAACTTTTTTTCTAATTAGTAAGATGCACAAACCAAGAGAAGCGTATTCGATGGAGTTAATGAAAAGTATAATCTTGTGAATGTGGAAGAGGTCAGGTAGTTTTATCTCGATTCAACATCGGTCATGCAGGAGTACAATGTAATTTCCTCCTTTTTGCTGAGGAGGGAAGATGCTTCAAAATGCATACCTGGCGATACCGCTATACAGTAAAGCACATACTGTTATATTGCAATAATATTTTCTGATAAACGATGCAGTACTACAATGTAGAGTTAAAGCAAACATCAATAATCAATTGTTTTCTAAATGTTGAGAATTCGTCTTCTCCCATATTTTCAACATTTCATTTTTTTTTAGGATTCTTGTCTTTTGGATTTCAACTTTTAAGTTGTTGCTTTGGTCTTCCGTTTCCAAAACTCGATGACATGAAACCGTATTTCTGTCGCCTTATTTATTTCATGCTTGAAACTACTTGCTACGAAGTAAAGTTTTTATCAATCCTAAAGTAAATATATAAACAAATCAAAGTAAAGTAAGTTTTCTTTTCTAATGTTACAATAGTGTTATCAGAACTACTACAGACATCATAAAGTGATATTTATTAGTATATTTGTCTACTTATCCCTAAGAAACATAAATATCAATATCAAGGCCATAACTGCAGTTGTCTACACTAAAACAGCTGTATCCATATATTGTACATGCATACATTTGTTTGATACGCCTCAAAAACTATGTTTATTGACTATGATCTTGACGCGGTTTTGTTTAAAAAAAATGGACAATGACAAATCCAAAGAACAAACACACGAAGGCCATGAAGGAGTGTGACATGTGTAAGTACCACCTGCTGTAATAGGATGTCAAAGCCAGCGATGTTACGTTGCAATAATGTAGGTCTTCTTTGTTGATGTCCTACACGGAAGATATTATTTCTTTAAGACAGCAATACAGTGTGAGCATAAGATATGGTAGGTAGAATTATACAATATATAATAACTTCCTTTTTCTTGAAAATAGTGCCTACAGCTTTACGGGTAGGTACAAAATAATTATATCATCTGAAAGAGCAGCTACAAAAATTAATTTTGAATTTTCTCTGGAAAACAATGGATGCAAGTCAAAATTTAAAATTGATTTCATTCTAAAACTAGACCCTGCATCAAAATTCTGAGATATGGTTATGTAGCTCGTTAATAGTGCTTTCAGATGTAATATTTGTCTTATATCTCCCTATTAACCTGAGGATGCTATTGTCAAAAGAAAAAAACATGGTGAATTTCGACATCGATATTTATAAAGAAATGTGTTTAAAGTATAATTATGTTTAAGTTGATTTATTCCTCTTTCTTTTGATACCTAATATTTTGCTCTATTTTTAATTAATAACAAAGTTATGGGTCTGCAATTCCAGGTACTAGAAGTTTTCTACATTTGACTGTAGTTTTACCTTAAATGCACAAAAATACCTACCTGAATTCGTTATATTCCTTAAATCTGCAAATTTCTGAAAACTTCGGAAGTATTAAATTTATTAAATGTAAAATAAAATAATAAAATGACTCCCCTCAGACGATCAATCCAAAGTCTAGCTTATGACACATGATATTCTAAATATCCGATGACGTCATTTTCTATAGTTATCATGAGTACTCAAGTCACCTAATTATTTTCCGATGACTGACTTCAGGGTTGGAAAAAATTTAAGTCCATTCAATTTTGTTGATGAGGTCCTCAAGAATGCTTACTCACAGACCTTACCAGAGTTATTCAAAGAACCTGTGTTATTTTGGAATGATTCATTACTTAAAACACTTTGAATATCAAAAGGGAACTCCTACACAGGTTTGGAAGGTTTTGTGAAAGATTTATTTCTGTAAGAAGTCAGACATGGTTTCCTATAATATAAACAACAAAACATGGAGGAACTGAGCAAAATACTGAAAAAAAACTGCAAAAAAATGTAAATTCAGAAATTATTGCGATGTTAATCACATTAATAAAAGCTCGCATTTTGATTTTTCTCAGTAACCTTTTGTTACAATATTGAATTAATCTGGCATTTTGGAAGGTTGCCCAGGAATCGCAATGTTAAAGTATGCATTAATTTCTGAATTTACAGTATCACCTGGTTATTATTAAGGTATTGAGTCAGTAGCATAGCTTTGTCCAGAAAACATCACAGGGGACACATGATCTAAGGTTCTGTGTCAGTTGGGAATGTGAGCTCTGTAAACAATATGATGGTACATGTATGTTGCTTTTTGAAGAAAAGAGCAAATTTACTACTAGGATGTTTGTCGTACAATTTTGTTTTTAACCATCCATTGCTATCAACTTATATGTACAGTCGACTCTCGTTATCTCAAATACATTTAAGTCGAATTTTCGGTTGACTCGAAAAGAATCATTGGACCCTTGATAGTAATATGTAATTAAATTTGTACTCGTGATAATTTGAGCTTTCTGTTGAGTCGAAGTCAAATGGTTGGTCCATCGTTGTTCGACATAACGAGAGTCAATTGTACTGTAAACGTATTTATTTTTGCTGATTCCAATTTTCGCGGAATTCAAATTCTGTACATATTCGCTGGTACCATTTTTTAAGGTTATAAAGTAATTACTACTTATCCATTAGTAAAAGCGAGTAATTTGCTGGTGTTAATTTTTGCGGAAAAATCACTAAAGCAAAAATAGCGAAAATTAGAACACCGCAAAAATTAATACTTTTACAGTACCTTGTATAAAATTTCAGTTTGTCAAGTCTACACTTGGAAATATGACAGCATACAGGATATAACATTCACAGGAATATTAAGTGTTAGGGATTTAGCATGAAGGTCTTTTTTATTTATTAATATTTTTATTGTGATAAAACATTACATGTATGTAGATGTTACTTTTGGTCATAAAACTTTCGAGTACAATTTTAGTACTCAGACTCCAAATTCAACCGATCAGAATGCTTGATTTTCTATTTCAAGCACAATTTTTGTGATCTGAGCAAAAAGTAAAGCTTTATAACCATGGTGACTGATCTGCAAAGAAATAGTACCCCATATATAGAAAATGGTTGATAGTTGAAAAAGAGTACATCATGATGAAAACATGTTATTGTGTTTATTGAGATGAGCTGATGCCTGTTTTATACAAGATAAACCAACAGAATTAGAGTTCAGACATTATCAAAGGCTTTCAGGATTATACCCAGCTTATAAGTCACATTATAAGATCAATTACATGAAATTGAGGAAGAAGTACCACATTCTTCTTGATATCTTCAATATTATAAGTGGTAGCACTGTTTAATACTGCATGTAGGAACATCAGACTCTGCACAGAACAATATTTCTGAATAAAGCCACACCAAGATAATCTATTGTTTGTCCAGTTGTCTGCATCATTTTGAACAAAACCATTTTCAGAAAGAAGATAATTCTGATTTACCCCTGTTCTATTTTGTAGTTCAGTTGTACTTTTGAAATTAAAAAACAAATTACCAATGTAAATCATTATTACATACAGCACTGTTTTTATATTGTTTTCAGTTTTTAAAACAAATTATTAATATCGACACAATTTCTTTGTTGTTTTTATAAAATGAAAACTTGAGAAAAAACATTAAGAAATAAAAAGTTGCTAACCAACTCCTTTTTCCGTCAAAATCCAACAAACACGGAATTCATTTTAATTGCCTAAACCATCATGTTTTACTTTCAGTATTGCTACCATACCAAAATGTATCCAGAACTTGAAGAAGAACACAGACTGTACAGTAGAACAGGCTTTAGAGTGTGCTACATTACATCCTGCCGAATTGTTAAACATCACCGATCGCAAGGGAACATTGGACTTCAACACTGACGCTGACTTTGTCATGTTGGACGATGGTTTGAATGTCTTGTCTACTTATATAGCTGGAGAACTGGTCTGGAGTCAGGAATGGGAAGAAAATACAACCCATAACAGTCTGACTTGAAGTTTATAAAGCTTATAGTTTATAAAGACTTAACTACTATACCCAGTCCTCAGGATTAGTTTAGAATGGTGCTAGGGTTTTGGTTAGATGGGTAAACTGTTTATGTGGAAAACATGAAATCTAGCATTTTATTAGTGGTGCTTGGATATACAGCATTTTTTATTGAATCAGTCACTGAATTGAGCAATAAGCCCAGTGGTCCAGGCCAGTAAAATTGTGGTCAGGCTTGCCAATTTTCTTAAAATGAGGAGATATAAGCCTTACATATGCAAGAATTTGTTGAAGAGATGATTTTCAGGCTTGCTTGTAAGTTGAAAAGTTTTTAGTGAAGACTGCTAAATGATGACATTTGTCACTTATCTCCCCTTGTCCTCATTATAAAAGGGAGGTAATAAGAAATATGTCTAGATTGATACACTTCAATGCAGGTATGATTTTACTCCGCTTTTTAGCGGATTTCCACTATTGACAGTCCGGATTTGTCTATTACGATTCTTTCATTACATAGCGGTATTTGGCTTCTGGTTGGCTATTTCTGCTTAGTTGGCATGGTCTCCAAAATCATCCCTGTCAATGGAACCAACACATATTGTGGTATTTTAGAGAGATTGCAATGTTGCAATATGTATGATAACCTCAATAGCTTTAAAAAGTTGGAGATTCCATTTCCACATCAGCATGCAGTGGCTGAAGGTGATAGAGACAATTCAAATTCAATTTAACTAGTATCTAAAATTTTCATGTAAGCATGGGATGTTATAGGTATGTCGTAAGTGTCAAATTTGAGCAAAAATGGCCATTTTTAACATAGTTTTTACTAAAATTAAATATGAGCAACAGCCAGACCCAAATAGATATTTGAATGATATGACCATCTTTGTAAAAGACATCATTCTGCAAAATATCTTGTTGGGTTAGGCTGTTGCTCATTTCTAAATTTTAATAGAAGGTGTTAAAAAGATGCAAAATCTGCACTTTTTCAGTTTTTCCTAAAATGCATTAACTTTGATGACCTTAAAGCATACATGGAAGATAAAGTCTGATTATTGATTTACCAATATTTGACAGAGTAATGTCAGATGATTATGTGCAGGGTGATAACTGATAGATTTATAACACTGTACGATTTCCGAATTCCAGGGGCTGAAAAAGTGGCCTTATCATACCTTGTCCTTTTCTATGAAAACATGTCAACATTGTGATTTTGTATATATAGTATATAAAGAAAAATTTTTAATTTTAGTGTCACATTAAGGGCAGATATTTGAAAAAAAGGTTTTACATTTTTTTTTAGGTTTTGGTTAAAGTAAAATATGAAAAGTCATATTTGTAGTCTACATTTAAAATTACATGTACTTCTGAAAAGGAGAAAAAAAATAACTAAGATTTTTCCTTCATTCATCACAGCAGATGTTGAGTGTATATTTTGGCAGAAGCGACTTCTCTGTTTGTGACAGTTTCTTGGAATTGTCTTCAACTCTTGGTATTTAAACAGGTGAAATATGTCTTTCAGTAAAGCTTGTCAACAATTTTTATTTTGATATAATAACACTTCTCATGCTTTAAGGCAATAGGTACGTAAATAGGTGATATCTCGGATTTTTATGAAA
>JAOXYH010338069.1:0-14742 GCA_028566455.1 Botula fusca | reverse complement strand
TGACAAGATACTCGAAAATATCAGTCAATCCATTGTGATGTAATCGCACGGATTGGCCGATGACTGTCGACTACGTCACGAAGGGAATCCTTGCGGCCGATCACGTATATATTCAGGGTCATCTCAAATGTAAATGATTGCTGTTAAATAGAATAATAGGTGCTTACGATTATGATACTGGAAATATCATGTGAAATATCTAAACTCGCCTTTCGAGCTCGTCTATATATTCCACATGATACTAGTATTTCCAGTATCAAAATCGTAAGTACCTATTATTCTATATATATATATATATATATCGCTGCAGAAACAGTTTAACAGATAACAAACACATAAAAATGTATATGAGATTGAAAAGTTTGAAATAGATCATCCAAAGCACCTTCAAGAATATGTGCTGATGACATGACTAGAAAACAAATACAATATTATTTACTTGTTCAAAGCATTATGGAGTTCATGCGATCCAGTCCAATTTGTTTCTCGATATTGTGTATTCCAAATGCATTTTTGAGAATCTGGAATTTCGGTATACTACGCTTCCTTGTACTCAAAGCAGCAAGTGCATTATGAATTTTTAGAATAATCTTTAGACTTAAGATTGCCAACAGACAAGATACAGTCCGTTCATATAATTAACTTTGATGTATCAGATGAAGCAACAGATTTAATGCTAGAGACGCCACACTGAATAAGTAACCAGAGAATTGAAACGCATTGCAAAAAGAGAGCAGAAGCTGCTACACTGTCATCGTCCTTATATCCGCCTATTTATCCACAATGTTGTTGAATAAAGAATAGGTTCGTTGTTATGCTGTGAGAGTCATAAATTAAAACAGTCTTAGGATAAATCCAAAAAGGGTTGGTAAGGAGTATTAAAGAATGAAATTACACTGAAGCTAAAATTATAAGGCTTTATTCTAATGCCAAATGGTTTGGTTTTGTTAACATTATTTCGTAAATGTTATACAGTTTTACAAACGTGCTGTTTTGTTCGATTAGAATGTGATGAAATAATATTTAGTGTGAATATCATACACTTTTTGTACATCACGACTTGAACACAGGCTTTTCTTAAATAATTCTCCAAAATTAGAAATTACAATAGGTTTTACGCGTTTTCATTGTTGAAATAGAAGTCAGGGAAACCCGCGGTCAGGTGATTCAGGGACAAAGGCAAAGCCTAGAAAACATAGAAAAACAACTGTAACACCCCAAAACAGACACAGATTACGATACAAAACTGAATGAGCAACACAGACTCCAGAGAGCTATGACCAGGTGCACCGGTAGGGCAACCATCCTCTGCATTTCCAGAAACACATACAGAATTGCCAATGTCATATCTGGTAGGTAACATATGGAAAAGGGAAAAATTCTATAAGGACTGGAACTAGTCTGTTCTTATGGTGGTGAGGGACACACCACAACGGTCTACACTTTTATGATGGCGGCTGAAGAATTTTTGAAGCGACAACTTAAATCTAAATGGAACATTACCCTGATCATGATTATTGTTATTTTTGTTGTTATCTATTTCTTAGTGGAAAAACAGCTGTATGTTTCCGCGCTGTCACCACGTATTTTATAATCATATTGAAATCAAATATCAGTTGAAAACTGAATACAGTTTGATTGAAATACTTTCTTAAAGTTCTGTTGTAATAGTCATTTGCTCCTCCTAGAAAGCCAAAGAAAGAATCGAATCCTCTCGCTGTTGGCAAAGCATCTTTACTGCAGTCGCCCAGATGCCATCTGTTACGAAAAAGGAAACATTCAGAATAAGTGAACTTCATTACGGATAACAAAATAACGAAACAGTTTAAACTGATTACGATGCATCGAATATGCACATTTCGTAAATTTGTAAAGGGCTTTACAGAACGAAATCAATCATACAGCTCGCCTACGTAAACTTGTCTTTGTTGTTTACATTGAAGGTTTGCGTAACAATTAAATCAACTTCGGCGAAAGTTTTCGTGTTTTGTTGATCGCTTTAAATTTTAAGTTAAAAGCTTTTCAAAATAAAATCGCCATAAAAGGGCTGCACATCAAAATATATATGTTATTCAAGCCTTAAACGGGAAATATAGCGTGATATACCCAGGATGTTTATTATTTCCCCTTCATCTTCGGCTGAGAAAATATAACTAAACATCCCGGATATTCATGCTATATTAGCTGTCTAAATTCTGAAAATATAATGTTTAAAAGCTTCTTACACAAAAGATTAACCATCAACCCTATTCGATGTATTTTGGTGTATTGCATAAGAACTCACTTTCCTACAAGATGTGTAGAATATCCAACTTCTTTTAATTTTTGTGGTAGAACAATTATATTCTTTGGTAAATATTTCCGTTGATTTGGTTCTACGACTAGCCACTGAAAAAACACCAAATAAAAATGTATCCTGAAAGTGAACGAATGACAAGAGACTCCTTAACCTACTTTGAATCTCTTTCAAGTATTGTGTTCTCAAAAACTAGTTGATAGGTCGACACTGCTGGCTGCATATGCTATTATAGCGATTTTATGTTACTTCTTAGCCAAGTGTCTGAAAAATCCTCGATTTCAAAGATATATGGTATGCAAGTTATGATAGCATAGACGACAGGTAAAGGATAAATAAGACACTCCTATACCTACTTTGAATCTCTTTCAAGTATTGTGTTCGGAAAAACTATTTGATAGCGCGATTATGCTGGCTACAAATGAAATTGTAGCGATTTTCTGTTTTTTCTATCCAAGTGTCTGAAAAATTTGATTATTTATATGCATTACAATAAATAGTGCACATTGCTATCGCTTGGTGTAAAATAATTACAAATTTTATCCAGTCTATGTTAAAACATCATTAGAGCATGGCCTCGTAGATTTATTTCTTAAGTCTGAATGTGGACAGAAAAGATTACAAGTTTAAGTTGACAGTACCAAATGTTCAATGTCTTTTGCACTTGCAAAATTAATTTCAGGACGTCGAAAATTATATCAGCAACTAAAACATTTTGAAAAAAAAATACTGCTGCAGATGAATTTATTGATATTCGAGGGAAGAAAATAACATATACATATTTCGATTTGAGATAAATGCGTGATAGATACAATGGAATATAAACAAGAGGCTCTCAAAGGACCTGTATCGCTCACCTGGGCCTTCGCAAAGATTATCAAAAAAATGTTGGAAACTTCCTTGTTATATTTCACTGCGCAAAACCAATTTTGCTGTATGCAGTTTCTTTTTTTCAAGATTTTAGTCAAAAACACATAAAATTAAATTTCAAGACCAATAAGTAATATTTAGTCAATTGACCTGCTTTTCAAAGGACCATCTATCAATGTCATGAAGATTTTTAAATATTTAATAAATTTTCCCCTTTTAGGGCACCTTTGTGGACCCTCCCCGACGAGGGTCAAACTGTCAGACATTAAGGAACGACCCAGTCAAGTTTGGTTTAAACTTACCTAATATTTGCCGGGAAAACAATCCTAGATGATTTTCCATTGAACTCTATGTAAACATTGGACCCATTGTCCTTGGACCCCATGGACCCTAGAACCTTTACGGATATAATTTCGATCCCTCACGATTGATCGTCTTCTACACCAAACGGATCTGCACTGACGTCACTGTTACTGACGAAGATTTTTAAATATTTAATTAATTCCGCTTGCCCCTATCCTGGTAGGGTTAAACTGTCAAACATGATTTTGAAAGGGAATCAGCCAAGGAACAATCCGGCAAAATTTAGTATACATTTGCCTAATAGTTTCTTAGAACAGTTCATAGGTGATTTTCTATTGAAGCCATGTAAACTTTGGGCCCCATGGACCCTAGAATCTTCAAGGATAGAATTTTGAATCCTCGTGATTTATCAGTGTTCTACACCAAATGTCATTGCAATGGTTCACTGGTTCTGAGGAAGAAGATTTTTTTAATAATATTTAATTAATTTTCTCCTTTTGGATCCTTTGTAGCCCCTTCCCTTGGAGGGTTAAACTGTCATACATGAATTTGAAAAGGAATCGGGATCTCCTGTACTTGGCGATCACAATACTGGTATACCAGTATTATTAACAATACTGGAATAAAATTTTGTTCCAGTATTGTATTTTTTTCCCAAAAAACAGGCAAAAAATCTCACAATACTGGAATGTTCCAGTATTGTGTTTTAATAAAGTTAATTATCATGTTCTTATTAATACTCTTATAATAATATTGCTTGTGATGCCTGTAATATATGTTTGTTATGGGGTCTGACTGCTCTTGAACATGCATCAATTTAAGCTGATGTAATGGTTTATTTTTCCAGAGCATCAAATTCTACCATGCCTGTGAAATTGCATGTTAACTACCAGCAAAAAAATGCAATTATACATGTTGTAAAATGTGACTACAGATATTTTATCCGGGACTTGACAGAAATGAGAGAAAGTTGCTATCTTTTATGATTTTTTTCCTTGTCTATGAATTCTACTGTAGTTGTCTCTTTTTTTCCATAAGAAAGTTGCTATCTTTAATGATTTTTTGTTTCTTCTCTATGATTTCTACTGGTGGAGTAATTGTATATACATGTACATTTGTACCTTACAAAAATAATATGTAACATTTATTGACAAAATAAAAAAAATAATAATTTATATCAACAGGAAATATATATTTTGACATAATGGATTCTCAACTAAAATTTAAAATTCTCATAGGCAAATACTCAAACATATTAATGATTTATGAATGAAAACCAGTGTCCACAAATGAAAGATGGTGACAGTTTGGGATGCCAGCATCCGTCGTCTATATAGTTTGGGATGCCAGTTCCCAAATATTTTGGGATGCCACCATCTAAATAGTTTAGGATGTCAGCATCCAAATACATTAGGATGCCAGCATCCAGTTTCGGATGCCACCATCTAGATAGTTCAGGATGCCACCATACATCCAGTTTCAGATGCTACTATCTAGATAATTTGGGAAACCAGCATCCAGATAATTTAGGATGCCAGCATCAAGCTAGCTTTTAGGATGCCAGCATCCAGATAGTTTCTAAATCGTGCAAATCTCTTATAAAGAAAAAAATCTTGATAAAAATTCTAAATAGTCCGATACTGATATATGTAGTGCGAATTTTATTTAATTTAATTGAGAACCCATTATATTTGACATAACCTTGGTCATAGTAATTAGTCATTTTTAAAAGAAAGATAAAATAATCTGATTGATTGTAGAATAAACAATCCTGACATTGTTTCCCTTAATTATGACATAATGTATACATAATGATAAAGTAGTATTGTTGTAAAATTTTGAATTCTACAATACTGAAACAATACTGGAACAAAATTTTATTCCAGTATTGTTGACAATATTGGTATACCAGTATTGTGATCGCCAAGTACAGGAGGTCCAGAGAAACTGTAAGAAGCAAAATTGATCAGCAAGTCAAACTCTACACGAGTCTCCATTACACCAAAATCATTAGACAACTCCTAGCATGAGGTATTGGAATTTGAATGTAAATTTTGAAAATATCTGCTGCCATGAAGACAAAAACAGATATAGAGAAACTGTAAAAAATAAAAAATGATCAGTTAGCTTCAAAAAATTTCCGTTGGACCGTAACCATCAAACGAATCCTTACATGAGTTATTTGCCCCTTAAATGTAAATTTTAACGATTTTTGTTTTTGTTTTTGTTTTGTCCAATGACTTGAAATCAATAGTTAGAGAGAAACTGTAAAAGCACTACAAGCTCTACCGAAGTCTCCATTACACCCAATTAGACAGATGAGTCTTTACATAAGTTATTTGCCTTTAAACGTTAATTTTGATGATTTTTTGCTGTTTTTTGCTAATATCTTGAAAACAATAACAGAAAGAGAGGAATTGTAAAAAAAAAAGCAAAAACGATCAGTTGGTCAAGTTCTACAAAGTCTCCATTACATTGAAATTGTTGGTGACTACTAACACGAGGGCCCAGATTAGCGATGCAGACTCTTTGATAGCCTCTTGTTCTGTAGATAGTTGTAAGGCTTTTAAGCAGTCTCTTATGTTTTCTTATGCATTTTAATGGATCTAAAGGCTATTTGTATAGTTAAATCCCTTATTATGAAGTATACTCTCAAAATTGGTCATGATCAGATTTTTGATGGTCAGAGGTGAAAATTTCAAATTTAAAAACATACATTTTTGCACGACAGCCATTCCATAACTTCTCCCAAAGAATGTCTAGCGTGATCTGAACCACACTACCAAAAAATGAATGTCAACACCCCAAAGGTAAAATCGCCAGTTTATAGAGTGAAATAATCTGCCACTACTTGTGGGACAGGAGGAAATATCTGCACAAGAACTGGCAACTATCAACAATATTGGAGGGTTGGGTGTTCTCCCATCATCCCACCAGCTCCACACCACTCCATTTTGTTCGAGGTCAAAACTTTGACATCAAATATGTTAAAATTAGACTTTTACTCAATATTTTCACGTTTTATGAGCCAGGGTGAGCTTTTGCCATCATTTGGCATCCGTAGCCAGTTTTTCATTTGAAAATCTTCTCTGAAACCACTGTGCCAATCTGAACCAAACTTTGTCAGAATGGTATTTTGGTTGTTCCATTTCAGAATTGTATTCTCCAAGGAGAGGGGCCACAACGGGGCCAGAAGGGGAAAATTAATTATATTAAAAACCAGTGATGCCAGTGCAACGATATTTTGTCTAGAACACTGATAGATCATAAGGATTCAAAATTTTATCCATAAAGGTTCTGTTGTCCATAGGGTCCGATGACCATGGGTCCAAAGTTTACATAGGATTCAATGGAAAATCACCTTTAAATTGTTTTCTCAGAAACTATTGGGCCAATTAAAACCAAACTTTGCTGGATTGTTCCTTTGATGATTCCCTTTCAAAATCTTATCTGACAATATGACCCTCCCAGAGGATGGGAAATTAAATTAAATTTTTAAAAATCTTCTTTCATGAACTGGTGACGCCAGTGCAATGATGTTTGGTGTTGAAGACTGATAAATCATAAGGATTCCAAATTATATATATGAAGGTTCTAGGGTCCAAAGTTTACATAGGATTCAATGGAAATGGATTGTCCTTTTGATGATTCCCTTTCAAAATCATATCGGACAGTTTGACCCTTTCGGAGGACGGGGAAAATTAATTAAATATTTAAAAATTTTCTTCTTCAGAACTAGTGATACCAGTTCAATGATATTTGGTGTAGAATGCTGATAAATCATATGAGGATTCAAACTTTTATCCATGAAGGTTCTAGGGTCTTTTGGGTCCGAGGACCATGGGTCCAAAGTTTACAAAGGATTCAATGGAAAATCACATGTAAACTTCTCGGAAATAGTGGGACCAATTAATCTAAAACTTTGCTGGATTGTTTCTTTGATGATTCCCTTTCATGATCATATCTTACGGTTTGACCCTCTCAAATGGGAAAATTAATTAAATATTTAAAAATCTTCTTCTTCAGAACCAGTGATGCCAGTGCAGTGATATTTGGTGTAGAACACTGATAAATCATGAGGATTCAAAATGATATCTGTGAAGGCTATAGGGTCCATGGGGGTCCGAGGACCATGGGTCCAAAGTTTTTCTAAGATCAGTGGAAAATCACCTATGAGATCTTTTCTTGGAAACTTTTGTGCCAATTTAAAGCAAACTTCACTGGATTGTTCCTGGAATGATTCCCTTTTAATGTCGTAGCTGACAGTTTGATCCTCCAAGGAGAGTGGCCATAAGGGTCCCAAAGGGGAAAATTAATTAAATATTTGAAAATCTTCTTCAGAAACAGTGATGCAAGTGCAGTGACATTTGATGTAGAGCACTGATAAATAATGATGATTCAAATTATGTCCATGAAGGTTTATTGTCCATTTAGTCTGAGGACCATGGGTCTAATGTTTACATAGGCTTCAATACCTTAAAAACAATAACAGATAGTGAGAAACAGTAAAAGCAAAAATATTCAGCAAGTCAATATCTTCAAAAGTCTCCATTACAATGAAAATGAAATCGTTTGACCACTTCTTACATGAGATATTGCCCATGAAATGTTAATTTTGACGATTTTTGATGTTTTGGCCAATGTAAGAGCGAAACTGTAAGAAGCTAAACTGATCAGCAAGTCAAGCTATTCAAAAGCCTCAGTGACACCGAAATCATCAGAAGTAATTATAACAATTTTGCTATTTGTGGCCAATATGTTGAAAACAATAACAGATAGAAACTATAAAGGGGAATTGATCAGCAAAAGGAGCTCTACAAAAGTCTCCAATACATGTTGGGGACTCCTTGCATAAGTTATTGCCGACCAAGGCCAAGGTGAGCGATACAGGCTCTTTGAGAGCCTCTTCTTTGTAGTGCCGCGAAGCTTCATTTTACAACATATGACCGCGAAACTCAGTATATGATTGGTCAACTGTGAACGTCTTGAAACTACACGTGTGTGAAGCGACGGTTGACCC
Organism: Botula fusca; assembly: GCA_028566455.1. Lineage (NCBI taxonomy): Eukaryota > Metazoa > Mollusca > Bivalvia > Mytilida > Modiolidae > Botula > Botula fusca. Next base: position 6,253 of record JAOXYH010338069.1, on the reverse strand, counting down.
TTTTCCTTTACGGAGTTATCTGTTCGAACACCGAAGACCTTGTTGTTGCATGAACTCAGAAACTGGAACACATACGGAAAACCGACGAGTAAAACTGTTCATAGCAGCAATTCTCAACTTCAACACATTGGGTAGAAAATTTCAACTACTTATACGAGTTATCTCCTCTTGCAAATTGAAATAAATCGTTTATTTTGTTTTTCTCTCGAAAACAGCAAGTCGTAGAGATGTGAAACTTTCCGTCATGATCATCGGGACATATCCTACAAAATAGTGTCGAGGTTAAAAGTCATCAATTACCTTGACCTTTGACCTGAAACCTTGTTATCAAAACTTCTCAAAAACCGTAAAAGAAGGCTGAACAAATGAATGATGAAATTTTTAGTACGTAAAGGCCATTCGATTTCGTACTTATATTATCTGATTATTGGAACCACAATTTTATCTTAACGGTAAAACTTACTAGTTGCCCATAGACGTATTAACTGCTCACTATAGCCAAATACAGTTCCATCTAATTCAAAAATGCCTCTTATGTCCTCAGAATTCATAACAGCACCTACAACATTTATCATCGCTTAATACTGTTTAATCGCTAGGGCTTGGCTATCACATTTTCAGCTTTCCCACTAACAAGTATAAATAAGAACCAAATAGTAGAGAGTCTGCGCAGAACTCTGGTCGGAAGTTTAAGTATAACACACATGTAGATAAAGGTGTTAGATAAACTTCAAAGTATATCTATAGAAAATTAAAATATTTGGAAACACTTCAAAACTACAGTTCTACCGAAACTGTGAACTCATTCTGCATAGTTACATGTACGGAAGTATACATTGCGTCGTTATGATTGCTAAAACTTTGCATTCTACCTTTTCTAATTAAACAACAGAATACCCTGTCTAGTTCATATTCTCTCGTAAAAATCAAAAAGCATTCGCCGGTTTTCTTTCTTACACTTTGACTATTTTTTTTAATCTGAAAAAAAGTATTTAATTGAATGGCTGAAAATTACGAATTAATAATGAAATAAAGTTAGGAATAACCTCTGTACAAATCTTTCTCTATAAATATTTTAAATTAAAAATGATCATTAAAGAAAGGATATCTGCATTCGTTTTACCTTGTGCCTCGGCAATATAACCATCATCCAGGAGCAACTGTACCTGTACAATATCGGGATAATATCCTAGATTGTGTGTAATCTCTTTAAAAGGTTCTGTTTCTAATTGATGGAAAATCATAGAAAGTAAGAAATATATTATAAACAATAACAATCAAATTCATCACAAAATATAGATTAAATTTAAAAAAATACACGTTATTTTTTCCTTCGGCAACCAATGTCAATCAGTAAACAATATAGTCTTTTTACAAATTCTACTGTGACAGCTGTATTGTATTTTATTCACAGCAGTAAAGTAAGCTTTCTATCCAGTTCAAATCCAAATCTAACTAAAGAAAGTAGATACAATTTACTTTCGCGATACTACTACGATAGACAAATGAATACATATGGTACAAACATGAGGCAACTTCGCGGAAAAACAAGAGATTGAAGAATATCGCACGGTCGAAGGAGGAAAGCTACTGCATGTGTATTTCTTCTGTTCCGAGATTAGCGCCTCAATAACACAATAACACAGAAAACTACGGAGTTATCTCCCTTAATGCAAAGCTCTGTCCATAGATGGTTTTGGCCTCCTGTTTCGGTCATTTTGGCATGTTTTGGCTTTTATAAATTTTTGGTATATAACAGTTGTGGTCTTCCAAAGTTTTGGTCCCTAGCATCGCTGACGAGTAATTAATTTACGAAATGTTGCACATCCGATGCACCAAAATCGGAAAAAACGGTGTCACACTTTGTTTTTTTTTATAACTATACATTTCTACTAAATAATTGAAAGAATACACAATACCTGCATGTATTTGAATGTTCGATACTACCATACCACGTTATACAATTTAGTGCATTGAACAGTAAGCCCAAACGCCATGACGCATTGAACCATTCCTGTGTAACACAAAGTGTGATACATATACCGATTTTTTGGTGCATCGGATCTGCATATTTCTTAAATTAATTATTCCTCAGCGATGCTTGAAGACGAAACTCTGTAACGAAAAGTTTGAAAAGCAGACACACGTTGAAATGACCGAAACACAATGATTCCAAAAGCATTATTTCGTGCTTGTAAGGAAATAGCAGCAACTTAGCTGGTGATGCCGTCGCGGACTTACATCCCAACATCAGTAGCACTCAATTGTAGTAAAAACAAAATTCGAAACAGTATATACTGATTCTGATGCATCGCTTGTGCATTTTTTGCAAATTAATTACAAGTCAGTGATGCTACAGTCCAAATCTGAAGACCGAACTGTTTGCCAAACATTCTAAAAGCAAGCATACGTCAGAATGACCGAAATAGGAAGGCAAAACAATATCTACGGTAAACAGTATCCAAATGTTGATTTGGTTGGAAACCTAACATAGTGTTGATTTGAAATTTAAACGCGGACAAGTATTAAAAAATCTAACTGGTTAAATAAATTGGAATAAAAAAAAATTCGAAGATTACCGAAGCGTAAATATGTCATAAAAATAAGTCGAATAACTAGTTGGTGTAAAAGAAACTTAAATATTCATTGATTGATCGACTATTTTATTAAATGAAAGTCTTTTATGGTGGCTAGAGTTAGCGGCATAGGAATTGTAGAACCATCGAACTACTGACCAACTCTATAAGGTGAGGTTTCAAGTCACTTGAAAGGGCTCTTTGTAAATATACCAAGTTGGGCTCGAACTCAGAACGCAGATGTGATGAGCTACAATGACCTGTACTGGAAATTTTAGCCCATCACGTGAACCAAACGACCAAAAAGCACCCAAAACTGTAAGAGGGCCAGTCTTAGTTTAGGGTAAAAAGAAACGGGAAAATTATCAAAGTGACTGTTAAAGACTTGTGTAAAATGTTATTAGGGAAGAGCAAGTTTGAGGTAAAAAGATTGGTTGATTGATTGGTGGTTGCTTAACGCCACATCAGCAATATTTCAGCTATATCGTGGCGAGATATATTAACTTTAGTAATAACAAGAGGTAAAAAGAAGGCGGAACAGTATATAGCGTTTGTTATATATCGACGTAAAGAAGAATCAAGGCAGGGTAAGTTTGGAGTAAAATTGATCTGGAAAAACAAAGTGTGATACATTTCATACCGATTTTGATGCATCGGGTGTGCACATTTCATAAATTAATTACTCGTCAGCGATTTTATGGAACAAAACCTTGGAAGACCACGACTGTGATCCAAAATGTTCAAAAGCGAAAACATGCCTGAATGACCGAAATAGGAAGCCAAATCCATCTACGGACAGAGCTTTGCATGACGGAGATAACTCCGTAGTTTTATTAAATTTTTGGAAAAAATATTGAAGCCAATAAACATAGATACTTAAACAATTGGATTTGTAACTTTGATATATGAACCTAAATTTTAAAGTATTTAGTATAAAATAATCATACAATATCTTATATTTAGTTCACATATCTAAGAACTGAATCATAAACAATATAATAAAACATACTGGAGATATACGATGTTATATTTAGCAACAAAGGTGGCATGTCTCTTTCCAACCAAGCTCTGACTTTGACAGATCCCTGTGTATAATTTCCTTTTACAACGGAAGGTCCATGGTAATTTAACGTCGACCCTGTGAAAATACATGGCAAACTATTAACAATTTTCCAACTTGCAATGATTTGTCCCTGCCTTTTAACAATCATACAAAATGTGTGGTATAACGAAATATCTATGTCACAACCAAACTTGTATTGTCCCTGGAGGTTTTTTTTATAAACAAGTTATATTGTATACATTGTACGCTATGCGTTTTGCATGATTTGGTGGAGATGTGATAGAATTGGAATGTTGAAATAAAAGGATATTCGGTACGCATCAGTGAGATACAATCTTACATGTATTATAAAATTTGAAAACAGATAATTATTACATGTAACATGTGGTCTTCAACGACGAATCATAGTTTATACCAAACAGCTAGTTATATATTGCCCCCAAAATAATGCACCAAAGACGAAAATGCTTCCAAACCGTGAGGTTTGACATCAAACGAGACTTTGTACGTACGATGTAATGTGCTGTACAAGTAAATACAATGTTTTTATTTTAATGCACGTGGTACTTGATTTGATTGATTGGCATTGTTTAACGCCACATTAGAATATATCAGCTATATCATGGTGAGAACAAATTAAAATAAAAGATGAGTAATTCCAGCCAAGGAACCTCGCCTATAGCACAGACCAGTGCACCTCCATCAAGTAAACAAGCCTTCCTGCTATCTCAAGGCATAACACATCCAACCCAAAAAGTGAAAGCCCAGACGCACTGTCGTAAAAAGCCAGTACTCACCTTCATTCATGAACCTGTAGCACAGAAACCAGGGATGATGGCGTCAATCACCATGGAATGAACCTCGAAATTTCTGCCCGCCCACGAGTAAGCCAGGGATTACCAGTAAATGATGAACCTCGAAACGTAGTACCAATACAACCTTCGTGATCAGAACACCATGAATTAAACAACCCGAAACCTGTGCCAGTCGGGAATTACAAGAGGGTATGTACGCTGAGGACAAATTTTGAATGCCACAAAATCTGGGATACCGTCCAAGACCCAAGGCCAATTTAGCCAAGGCAGCAGCCCGAAGGCCTCCTCTTGTCGAACCCTGCCGATGGAATCTTTAACGTGCATAGGCGTGGCTTTTCCCATCCAAGGAACCTCAGTTTTACGTATCATTTGAAGACGCTCCGTTTTAGGTTTAAGAGTTGTACCCCGCAAGACGGAGATACTAGGTCTTATTTCTATGCCCCGGTGTTCCCGTGACAAAACAAAAGAAAAAAATCTAATTAACAAAACAAAAAAAAACGCAAAACAATATACAATTAAACTATAAAAACAATACAAGGAAGAAAAAAAACCAAAAAATTCAAAAAGAACAAATAAAAGAATAACAAAACAAAACAACAGCAAAAAACATACAAAGCAGCACAAGAAAAAACAAACAGAAAAAACAAAAAAGAGAAAAAGAAAGAAAAAGGCAAAGAATAAAAAAACAAGACTCAAAAATGTGAAAACACCAGTACCAACACAATATGCTCTCCCTTTGTTCGCAGAATCAGTTAAGATCCTAAAAACTTCTAAAGATCTGGCATGCTAATACCTCTGTCCCTTTACAATAGTATCAATTGTTTGCCTTCTCTACATTATATACACGTGCACTACTTTTCCTTATTATGCCTACCGTCTCCAACGGGAGATTTTTACTCAAAAGAACATACAATAGAATCCTTAGCAACAACAATTGCGTCTCTAAACGACAAAATTGGGGCTACTGTTTTGTACCAACGTGTTTATCGCCAATCACTAACCAACATATTTCTTAAACCTAGGAAAAAGGCTTTTTATTACTGTGACTTTAAGATGGAGAACATAAAAAACCGTGGTTTCTTTGCATATTTGTATTTTATTTGTTCATTTTTTTTTCTTTGGCTTAGCATTTTCGTTCTAAATCATTAGAAGTCAAAAGATTGAAGTTTTACGCATGTAACACTCACCAGTATACGCTATTCCGCCTATTTCTTTATGATTGTTTTTCTTTGGAACAGAAATTTGTACTTCCCACTGGTTATATAAATACACCACACCTCCAAACCAAACATCACTGTCGTCGTCTACTTGGGCTGAGGTAAGCCCAGTAAAGATATAATCTTGTTGGCATTCCCGTATCTTCACTTGTACATCCACCTTAACTGGATATTCATTAAGGTTGTGTGTAATTGTCAGTACGTCACTCTCCTGTGCAGCAACATCGTACCATACACTCTCAAAACTGGGCTTCCCAAACAGCTGAATGGATCCTATAAATATAAATATTCGGCACAAACACATGTGGTAAAAGTTCAAGTCAGAGATAATAAACATAAAACGCCAGCTTTGTAAAATGGAATGCACGATTCTAAAAGTGTGAAATTATTCCCTCTTTTCGATATACGGGATGCATCCGTAATTTATGTGTTTTTGTGAGAGTTGTCCCCCTTTAGAGCTGGTGTGATTTCGAATACACTCGGAACTTTTAGTGTATTGATAACGGAAAAAGTTCAAGTAGTCCGAGTATCGTATTGGAATTTCCTTAATCATACAAATATCAATTGTAGTCTAGTTTCATA
>JAOXYH010335859.1:0-14752 GCA_028566455.1 Botula fusca | reverse complement strand
TTTCTCTCATATCCGTATTGATTATTCCGGAGAAATAACAGATTTTGTCCGATACGAACACGCTTTTAGAGATACTTCAATATTCATAGATGACCCAGATAAACAAATGCGTAAACAAATGGCTGCAAAAAAGTTGGTGTCCCGAATAAATTGACGACAACGACGTTACCCACGTTTGATTTTAGACTATGAATTTTTTACTTTTTAAAATGAAAACTAAATCAGTAAAATAGTTCACGTGAACAATGAAGAAACCTCATCCAAAATGACAATTCTGACCAATTCTTCCAAAACGTAAACTAAAATAACAAATAATATCCGGGAAATGTTGTCTCTGTATGGCACTTAACGCGGTTGGGTTGAAGGCAAACCTAAAACAGAAACGTTTAGGCCATCAAGTCAAACTTTTGCCCAAGAAAGACCTCATCGTACCCAATAATCTATACCGTCAAAACTTGTACTGCTAATTATTGAAAATGACATGAAGTACTATTCATATGATAGTTTTAAAGGGAAAACCGCGGTTTGGCGGGTATTCAAAAATAAAAAATCCAGGGCAAAGACAAAGCCAAGAAAACGGACAAACATATCAACAGGACACTATTAGTTTCAATATTGTGCATTTTTTAAAGCTTTATATATCGTTTCTGTCTCTTTTTTGTCTGATATAGTCACAAAGTTTAGAATGTCGTATTCTTCAACAAGACTTCTTAGTTCTTACTTGACAATCATAAGACTTGTGCAATAATAAAGTTTTCTTATGAACCATATTGTGAGTATAATTTCCTGCTAATTAATACTGCTGAGTTACCTCTACAAAACTTTTGATCTTCGTCTGATCCATCCTCACATATCTCCCAACCGTCACATAAATAAAACGTATAAATACATTGAAGGTTATCTTTGCATTTAACCTGATTCTCTGTGCACGTGACATCTGAGAAATATATAAACATATTTTTAAAATCTATATCTGATCCTTGTAATTACATCAAGGAAATCGAATATTTGTATATGACTAAATACCTGCATGAAACTTTGCACAAGTAACAGCGAATGTTTTGCTGTTCTCCATATAAAAGGTGTCAGTTTACGATCGGGAAAACTTAAACGCTTGATGGAGTCTACTGAAATACGTGTATACAATGTTGCAATCATATGAACCCCGAAAAGAGTGACATCAGGATTCATCCCCTGGTATTGCAAGATTACATCAGGTATGTCAACAAAGAAAGCATCTCCTGGTATTGCAGCATGACCTGTATGGAAACCACAAATTTACAATTTCAAAATCAGTTCAGACAAAATATTACAATTAGTGAGAAGTAGAAATTGGTATTGATTAAAGATTTACATGTTAATATACAGGAATACTGATTTAATAAACTACGGAGCAAAGTTCTTCCATAGATGGTTTTTGCTTCCTATCTCGGTCATTTTGACATGTGTATGCTTTTACAAATTTTTGATAACAGTTGAGGTCTTCCAACGTTTTGGTCCCTAGTATCGCTGACGAATAATTAATTTACGAAATGTGCACATCAAAATCAGTATGAAATGTATGGCACTGTGTTATAATAATGCCGATATGTCAAAACACGAATTCGACGTTTGAGCAGTCAATGTCGAAACATTATCAGAACATGCCTATGGGGATTACATTTCCTGACTGGTGGATCACCCCTAATGGTGTGCTCAGTTTCACAATTTCCTTGAAAGAGCATTATGCTTACTTAAAAGCATTCGACGTAGTAACAACTTAGGTCAGAAAGATTACTGTTACCATTTCGAATTGGTTGACTGCTGTTGGTTAACCATTAAAGAACGGTTACGGGTTTCTTTTCAATGTGCGTATTCTGTGCTCCATAATACACGTGACATTATAACAGAGTTATCCCTCCCCATGCAAAGTTTTGTCCATGAATGGGTTTAGCTTACCATTCATTTTCACGTTTGCTCACGTTACAGATGTTTAGTAATAGTTATCTATTCCAAAATTTGGCATAAGAGTGACGCGTAATAAATTAACGAAATCTGTACACATGACGCACCAAAATCAAAATATAATAATTCATTACTATGTTGTTTCAGAGTGTTTGAAAAATTGATTCAGGGCGAGATCACCATATAAAATATAATGTTTCCTTTAAATAACAGGAAAGTGCAGAGATTTAAAGAACAATTTACTTCTACAAAATTCCTCTGTTTCATCTGATCCGTCGTTGCAATCTTGTCTCCCATCGCAGAAATTAGTAATATAAGTACATTGTCTTCCGTCTTTACATTTTGTTTGGTCTGGATCATTCAGCTCACACTGATAGCCTACAAAATAGACAATTTAACTTAGGTTCTATACTTAAATTATTTGATTCCAATAGGACTATTTAAAGAAAATAGAAATAGGAGCTTAAAGTTATATAAATTGTAAATTTTGACGATTTTTTTGCGAATTCATGAAAACAATAATAGATAGAGAGAAACTGTAAAAGCAAAAATGATCAGCAAGTATGTTATACCGCAATAGTCAGACGACTCCTTAAACCTTATGAGGTTTCACCGTTACTTTTGTTGGTATTATTATTCATCAGACGGAACTGTCTCATGTTGTCACCCATATTATATGAATAGTTATTCATCAGACGGCACTGTCTTATGATGTCTCCCGCTTTATATGGTATGATTATTCGCCAGACGGAACTGTCTCATGTTCTCTCTTAATAAATATTGTTTAATTATTTATCCGACAGCACCAATCACCTTGTCTCATTTAATATGTTTATTTATCAGAGGGCACTGTCACATCTTGTCTCTGACTGTGCAATGGTATGATTATTCTTTAGACGAAGGTGCCTCATATTGTCTCTGTATTTATATGGCATGATTATTCACAAAGGTAACGGTCTCATATTGTCTCTGTATTTATATGGCGTGATTATTCGTGAAGGACAACTGTCTCATATTGTCTCTGCATTTATATGGCATGATTATTCGTAAAGGACAACTGTCTCATTTTTGTCTCTGACTTTTTATGGCATGATTATTCACAATAGGTAACAGTCTCATATTGTCTCTGTATTTATATGGCATGATTATTCACAATAAGTAAAGGTCTCATATTGTCTCTGTATTTATATGGCATGATTATTCGCCAAGGTAACGGTCTCATATTGTCTGTATTTATATGGCATGATTATTCACCAAGGTAACGGTCTCATATTGTCTCTGTATTTATATGGCATTTGTCTTTATATTATATGGTCATTTTTGTATCTACACAATCTCCAAAACAGAGGTGTATAGCTCTTCCTGCGTCAGATTATCACCTCTGCCATATCGGAAGGAGAGCTTTCTCTCATGGCGGACTAAACCGTCTTCTTTCGCGCGCTTTCGAACAACGTCATAGTTTGGTCGTTGTGATTCATATTAGAATACGTCAGAGTATATATGACGTCACAGTGAAAGGGGCGTGGCTAATAAAACATGGATGAAATGGTATGGCAGAGGTGATAATCTGACGTACGAAGAGCTTTGAATCTCTGTTTCGGAGATTGGTATCTACGGTGCATAAAAGTAAGAGTTATCAATTATCACCTTGGCAGTGATCCTGACTTTCATCGGATCCATCATTACAATCTTCATGTCCGTCACACATTGTCCAGCTACTGATACATTGAAAGCCTGAAGGACACTTGACATCATATTCTCTACACTCATACGCTGAAAGAAAGATTTCTGTAATAAATCTCGAACAACGTCGTGAAAAATATATATTGCATTTAAATGATAGATTTGACAGTGATTCGAACGTCGGATGTTCAAAGTAAATGCTTACCCTGTCGACTCATTGATGTCACTGCTTCACGGCGTTTGAGACTTTTGATTTTTAAAGATTGGCGGTTTTGTTTTTTCTTTTTTGTTTTTCTTTTATTTGTTTTTGTTTGTGTTTGTGTTTTTTGTTACAAATTTCTTACTTATTACTTCGTTCTTCTCCGTTCTAAATAGAATGGGGCACAAATTTCGACATATGTCTATTATTGGTGTTTTATCTTTAATCGTAAGTAGCTTTGCTTTGAGATGTGGATTAGATCTTATATTTCCAACATTTATAAAAAGAACTCAATTTGTAGAATACATATGTCGAAATGAGTGTCCCTTTCTAATTAGAAAGGAGACGAACGAAAAAGTAATAAGTCAGAAAATTATTTTTAAAAAATGACGCCAAAATTTTTCAAAAAAAATTATTGTATTAAGTATTCGTTCATTTAACTGTAAGTTAAAGTGTAATGAAAGCTCCATATAAAAGATCTGCATGTGATAACTCTTTGGAATTTCAGATTTCAAACGTTCAACAGATATGAGTATGTAGGAACGACAATCCTAGACCGACAGCGAAATACTTAGTGATGTTTAGTGAAAAAATAGAAGCCATTCCAATTTGTCCAGTGTGAACCGGAAATAAATGTATGAAATTTAACTCTCTTTGACCAGTTAATTAACCTGCGCACGTGACTCTGTCCTCATCACTTCCATCTCTACAGTGTTCGAAACCATCACAACGTCCATCTGGATGGAAACAATTTAACCCATTTTCACATTTTATCTTTCCTCCAAGGCAACTGTGAGCTAAAACATACAAATCGCAGTTATAATTTATATTTTAATATGGTGACTTTATAATTTCTAAAAATGGATTGCAACCCATTTAAAGTTCGGGTTTTATGATGGACGAGCTTTTAAGCACCAAAATAAAAACAGTTTTATAATACTAGTATGAGGAAACACCGAGCGCTGCATGCCGGCAGGACGTATCCTGGGTCACTTATATTTGGCATTATGTAACATTGTATAATATTTATAAAATAGAAGTAAGGAGATGATTGAAAACCCAAATTCAAGGGCAAAGACAAAGTCAAGAGATGATAGAATCCAAAATCCAAGGACAATACAAAGTCAAGAGGTGATCGAAAACCAAAATCAAAGAGCATAGACAAAGTCAAGAGATGATCGAAAACCACAATCCAAGGGCATAGACAAAGTCAACAGATGATCGAAAACCAAGATCCAAGGGCACAGACAAAGTCAAGAAGATGATCAAAAACCAAAATCCAAGGGCATAGACGAAGTCAACAGATGATCGAAAACCAAAATCCAAGGGCAAAAACAAAGTCAAGCGATGATAGAAACCAAAATGAAAACGCAAAGACAAAGTCATGAGACGATCGAAAACCACAATCCAAGGGCAAACACAAAGTCAAGAAGATGATCGAAAACAAAAATCCAGGGGCAAATACAAAGTCAAGAAGATGATCAAAAACCAAAATCCAAGGGCAATAGACGAAGTCAACAGATGATTGAAAACCAAAATCCAAGGGCAAATACAATGTCAAAAGATGATCGAAAACAAAAATCCAAGGGCAAATACAAAGTCAAGAAGATGATCGAAAACCAAAATCCAAGGGGATAGACGTAGTCAACAGGTGATCGAAAACGAAAATCTAAGGGCAAAGACAAAGTCAAAAGATGATTGAAAACAAAATCCAAGACACAACACTATACAAAACTAAAAATTAAATGAGCAGCTCGGACTCCATCAAAATTTGGAAGTATGACCAAGTGTAGCGGTAGGACAAGCGTCTTTTGCTTTATTTCTAGAAACACCCGCCAAGTTACATATCAGGTCCAGAAGGTCACAACCCGAAATGGAACAAAAAGCTTATACTAACGGAAATAAATCTGTTATTATGACATACCATAACGGTCTACAAGTTCATAATGGCAGCCATAGAATTTTTGAAGGGATGACTTGCGTCGAGATGGAGCATAACCCTGATCCAAAAGCTTATAAGTCAAGAGTTCTGCACGCTGTAAAATTGTGTTAATGACCGCATGCTCTGGTATAACGTACGAGCTGTGAAATATAAAATCCGTAGGTTAATGTAGTCATCACAAACTGTTTGTAAGTTTATATAATCATTCATTCCCAAATTTTATTTTGTACTATGAAACATTGTATTCTAGTTACAAAAGATCTGACAGAATTAGACAAAAATAAGACGGTATAAAATATTTTGACCGAAACAGCTATTAAGTGGTCAATGTTATACAATTTCACAAGCAGAATATTTTACGAGATCTGATAAAAGGACTAAATCGCGTCAAAATCTAGAAAAAAAATCGATATGAAAGCCATTTTATTATTTTGGTTGCATCGTTTCGAAAACGATAGGATCCCAAATCAGCATAATCTTTGTAACCTTTATTTTGTAAGGAATCATTCACTAGAACAAACAGTAGAGCACGGAAACAATGTACCTACAGACAATTGACGACAATCTAAGAACTGTGATTTAAAAAAGAAAATAAACGACTATTTACAGCTTTTCCAAAATTATAATCTAGTATTAATAAGGATGAATGGGTTGATTGATTAATAGATTGATGGGAATTTAACGTCCAGAAAGAAAGCAATAAAATATTCAGGACAAGAACAATTTAATCGATTAAAAAAGTCTTGAAAAATAAACGTAGGTGGGATAACCGGGGCAACGATTTTGACTCCAACTGGACGGGGAGAGATAGCTAGGATCTGCAACTTTAGCTGTCTATACGGCCCCAAGAGGCCTACCCTTATCGAAATATAAATAGAAGAGATCTTGATCCTGCATGAAGCGAGGCATTTCTCCACACAGTTTGTCCTCTATGGTTCACCGCCGGGTTTTCCTTATTATGACATGGCTACCCTGCATCAAAAGTGCGTTACCCTATTCACCATCGTGGGGACGTATGGGGACAGATCTGTGGACGGAGCCCCTAGGACCGACCCAAGTCCGGGAATATGAGTAGAAGATACCACATTTTGTGATATATGATTCAATAACGAATGCGTACAAAGATTAAGATACAGTAAATTAAGAAATATTGCGATGTTTTTATTAATGCGAATAATACGACAGGATGTAAATCGCAATAATATAAACTCGCATTTTGATTTTTTTCAGTAACGTTTTATTATAATATTGACTGAAATCGCAAAAATTAAACTCGCATTATGGACGGTTGTCAAGGAATCGCAATAATAAATGCACGCATTAATTTCTGAATTTACAATTTGACTTTATTACTGTGGATTCATTATTATTCGCGGGATACCAATTTTCATGGATTTCGTGGATACTAGCTTACCACGAATTTAAGAATCCAACGAACTGTTTATTATCAGTTTATTTGTTACTAAGAAAAGGGAAAAGCACGACATCAAGTCTCCTCGAAAGCCCATTTTTTCCTTGAACTACATAAAATTGGTATCCTCGAAAATAAATAAATCCACAGTAACTGAGTTTACTGGATACATGGTTACCTTTTTGACAAAAAAATATAGAATATACCAAATCATAATCCTAGCTCATATATTAAAATGTAACAGACCAGACCAAAACAATAAATAAATAAAACATAAATATACTTTATTTAAAGAGGGTAGCACAGTTAGTATACGCCAATCTTCCCAGGGGCCCTCAACAAATATTGTTATAATACAAAACACAATATGAAGTTCAATCAAGAAATACACCGTTAACATTTTAAGAAACAACTATTTCATAGTCAACTTGGTTGATACTGACAGCTTTAAAAAGTCGAATCAAAGACAACAACTTTCCAGTTTATATTGATAGGAATTGAAGTATCGTAAGTGTTACGACTGGTCGTAAATCCTTTACAAATTAAACAATAGTGAATGTTGCGGTGTGGCCAAATTGGTGATAAAAATGAACAGTAAAATGATAAGGTAAAGCCACATTTAACAGGTAAAATCCAAACACAAACTATACATAAAATAAAAATGTAACAAAGAACTAAAAGGCGGCCTAAATTTTCGTCGTCCAAAGACTTTATCAAAGGCTAAAAAGGTAAGAAGAGACAGACACCCTCACAAGGACAAAGATGCGGTGTGGCCAAATTGGTGATAAATATGAACAGTAAAATGATAAGATAAAGCCACATTTAAAAGGAAAAATCCAGACACAAAATATACATAAAATAAAAATGTAACAAAGAACTAAAAAGTGGCCCAAATTTTCGTCCTCCAAAGACTTTATCAAAGGCTAAAAAGGTAAGTAAGGTGCATAACACAATATCCGAACACTAATTATCCGTAGACAAAATCAAAGTCCATAAACAATTGACAAAATAAGTATCACGCCACTTTTTTAATTTTATAATTACTATTTAAACCTTATTTGTATTACTTGTGTTTCATTGATCGAAATTTACATGAATTTGTTTATTTTGAATGTACATGTATATTCTGTAGGTAATTTGTGACACAGTCGCTGGCGAGTGTTCAACGATAGCTTGCTAATTGAAAGCCTAGTTGTCAACACGATTTCAACCTTTGCCAGCTTTTCGACAGCAGGACTGTCAATAGTTCCTAGCGAGTGTTCAAATCATGCTTTCAATTTGCTGAATATTTTGGAAGCTTTTGTTAAACTTTCGCTAGACCGGTACATGTGCTGTGGTAACAAAACAATTACTAAACGTCAGGACCAGAACTGCCATGAATTAATACATCCTAAAACTTTGGACACTAATGACATGCCATTAGATAAAAGAGCTTTACATCTTAAAATATAGTGATGAACCCCGACTGTTACAGAACTTACAATGTTGAATTTACTAAGCAAACACAAATTATATAATATAGTAAGGGAGGAAAGAAATAAAGGCCTGGCGTAGGGGAATCACTCGCGGCTAAGGAAGGATCGGCTGGTTGAGCTAGTGAAGCAAAGCCTTGAGGAAGCCGAAGACGAGATTGAAGTGCAGGACAAGCGCGAGGCCTTGGGTGGGTTGTTTGGCACGGTGATCATCGAACCCCGGAAGCAACACGGCGTGGAGATGTTCACGCAAGTGAGCTGAGGAACTATTCGAAGCATGATTTTAGCAGCCCTGGCAGAGAAGAGAGGGTTGAAGGTGCAGCTGATCCTCAGGCTGGAGATGGTGAAGATCAACCGGGCGACCGGTCAAAATGCCTGCGTCAACTTTTACTTCCGGTCAATGTTGACAACCATCACCAGGTGTTAGCGCAGATGGAGGACAAAATCAAGGAAAGCGTGGCAAAATTTCAGCGTTAGGGCAGCGGATGGACCTTTGGACACATCGAAAAGGTGGAAATTTATACGTCTCCCTTCCCAAGACACTTGCCACAAAGAAGGCGATCGTCAACGTTCAGAACAAATAGCAAGAGTGCTTCCGCTGGGCCATCCTCTCTGCTCTCCATCACGGGGAGGTGGACCAGAAATCTACGCAACCGATAAACAAGTAAAACAAGTATACGAAGTGGGCAAACGAACTTAAGTTCTATTGGATCGTGTTCATGGTGTCACTCAAGGCGATCGACAGGTTCGAGAGGTTTAACAGGGATATAAACGTGAACGTCTTCGGGTACGATGGTGCGAAGGATGAATGGGTATAACCGCTGAGAATCTCCGAGAACACCGGTGCGAGGCATTTGGATCTTATCTACTTAACCAACGCCAACATTACACCCAGGTAAAGAGTTTATTGCGGCTCTTGACATCACAAGTGGCGGAGCATGACGGGGAAGCATACTTCTGCCGCAGGTGTCTGAATCACTATACCCGGCAAGATATCCTGGACCAGCATATGGAGTACTGCAGCCAGAAGAAGGCGGTGAAGATCGAAATGCCGACACATTCTTCTGTTAGAAACTGCACAGATCTGACCGCGGAGGAATTTAAGATCTTGTGCAACGACTGCTGGGTCGAGCCCAATGGATTCGTCACCATCGATCTCACTAGCCCCAAGGAAAATGGGAGATACCGCCGCAAATTCGATAAGTTCTATAGAATCTAAGAACCTAAGATAAAGGAATCCTGCAGTACCAGTATGCACTGGAGGGCCGGTACGTCAGGATCAAAACTACAAGGACAATCTCCTGTACCTGCAGTTCGAGCCGGGCGAATTACCACGCCGGGAAGGAAGATGCCGCCGGTGCACCATCGAGTATCATCTCCGTCGGTTTCGAGAGGTGAACGATGGAGTGGGCGGATGCAAGGAGCAGCCACGCGACTGGAGGGATATTTGCTATACTTGCATCGTGGACCATCGCATAAGGTTACTTGAGGGAGATCTGGCGTATGCGGCCGCTTGTAGCTGCACGTGTAAACACCGGTGGGAGGATTTTGAGCCAGAGCATTGGAAACTGATCTGCGTCAACTGTGGTGCAGAAAGAATTGTCCAACCTTCCGCAATCAATGATTACAGCACATTAGGCAGAGGTGTGCTCTAGGCTCTAGAAACAAGGGTTGAGTCGCGAGCTTACCAAGTTCTTCAGGCCTGTGATGGAAGCCCAGGAGAAGGCTGCCTCCTAGATCGGTAAGAAGATTGAGGAGCTGCCAACCGCTGCCTACCGCCTCCACTACCAGCATTGCAACCACCGTCGCCAGAGTTTGCCGGTCCATTGCCCATCGATCAATCAAGCATTCACACAACCCTCGGTCCGTGCGCGCAGAAGTATCTTCAACTCAGTATGACGGACGAGGCCGACCACTCCTTTGGCCTGAGATTAAAGGACAACGACATTTCCATCGGCAGCAAACTGGTCACCTTTGACGGGAACGACATCTTCGTGGGCGGCGCGCGGTACAAAGGAACCCCGGGCTCTGGGAACTCATCGTAAAGAAGAGACCCGCAGACTTTGAGCCCGATGACTTGGACAACTATGCCGAGATCCTGTAGACCTCCGGAGCGATGTATCAAGGCAATGACGTCCTTCCCAGAACCCCTTAAAGCTAGCACATGTTACAAGTGGAAGATCCTCGTCTCTAACATCTACAAGCAGGAGAAGCAGGGCAGTGGGGTGCGGACAATCTTCCTGCCTTCAGATTTCGACCAGCTGATGGATCGTTTAGATCTCTGCGCTGCAGCTTACCGGGCGGGGAACAATGGGGTGCGAAACGAGATCTTGGCCATCCTCGATGCCGTGAAGCGGCAAGTGTGGATCAACAATGCTGATTACCAGTCAGCGCATCGAAACCTCCTATAAATAAATCATGCTACAAATGAAGACAGGTTATCGCCGGAAGTACGCTTATGGCGGCCGGGGTCTGTTCGACACTGTCTCCAAGTTACTGGGGCGGGTATTCACCTCTTCGGCCGCGAAAACGCTGGGGAGTGAGGCACTGACTGCCGCCACCGATGCGTTGAAAAGGGCGCTACAAAGGCCTTGGACCATGTAGTCAACAGGTTGACCACCCCCAAGAAGAAGACCCTCCAGCAAAAGGCCCGATTCAACAACAAATCGAACCTGCACAACATCATCTCCGGGGCCGGCATCGCAACTATCAAGGAACCTTCAGCCTTTGACGAAACCCTCCAGGAGTATGAGTACCATGTGTATGAGCCCATCACCGGGACGAACCTGAACAGGTCCGGCGCTGAGGCAAGGATCAACATCGAAACCCAGGACCTTTTCACCCACCCGGCCATCGCCACGATATAGCTGAAATATTGCTGATGTGGCGTTAAGCAAGCATCAATAAATCAGTCCCACCCGAGCAAGAGTTACCTGCTCGTGGACGGGCGCCTGCAAAAGAACGACGGGACCCCCTACCGTAATGAATATTTGGTCTCCCTGGTCAACAACGCCATCATGTACCTGTTCAAGACCATCCGGTACAATCTTTCCGGGCAGGAGATCGAAACTCCCAGATACCCGGGGGTCGCCACGACCATGTTCGGCCTCTTGACCTACCCAGACGACTTCTCCAAGTCCCAAGGCCTCAATCGGCTGTGGTGCAAGGATTCGTCCGCAGCCGCCGAAGCTGAAAACACCGGGTTCGCCCCCAGGAGAGGATACATCATTGCCAAACCCGTCAACAAGGGATAGTTCTCGTTTGCCATCCCGCTGAAGCACATCTTCGGGTTCGCCCAGGATTACGACAAGCTGGTATACGGTTTCAAACATGAACTAACCCTCGTCCGCCAAACCGACAACGATGCCTTGTTTAGAGATGTCGGGGTCAATGACGTTGCCAAGGTCGTATTGAGCAAGATCTCTTGGGTTATCCCGCACGTCCTACCTCTGACCACACCAAGCTACAGTTGTACAAAACGATCGAGAGCAAGGCCAAGCTGGAAATCGGCTATCGCATGCGGCAGTGCGACTGCGTCGCCGTCCCGGAGATCATAAAATTCAGTTAGCGGCTGGCCACTAAGGCTAGCCCCGAAAGCCCCGGTGGATCATCATTGCATTCCAGACCAACAAGGATAACGACCAGACCTCGAATCTCGCTGTCTTCGACTCTTGCCGGTTGCGCAACGTCTATGTCACGCTGAACACCCGGAGGTACCCCGCGGTGGACTACCATACATCGTTCGCTCAAAACGGGGTGGCTAGAGTGTACAAGGAGGCCGCGAATTTCAGGCGGAAGTTCTTCAACATGGATCATCTCGTCAGCAACCCCAACATCACCCCAGCGGATTTCTCAGACCGTTACCCACTGTTCGCCTTCGATGTCAGCAAGCAGAGCGAAAACCTCAAGGATTTCGTCGTGGACATCTATGTGAGGGTCGAGTTTGATCGAAATGTGCCGGACACTCGAGCCTTCACCCTCGTCATCTCCGACAGGAGTCCGACGGCCGCAAGATGAGCGTAGTGTTCTAAGGGGTACATAAATGAGCGATCTAATGCAGTACCCCAAGCAAGGATTCTCCATCATTGTCTCCGGACACGACAGCCGAATCACCACCCGATTTAACCCACCTGAAGAGCGCCCGGAGCTATGAGATGGCACTGGTGAACCTGGACCTACTATTCGTTCCGCAACATCCATCCAGGGAACAATGGCCTGCGCTACTCCCTGGATGATTGGACAACCTAGCATACCGTCGAGCTGAGCACGACTCCTACAGCATCGAGGACATCAACAATGAGGTTCAGTGGCAATTGCGGCTTTACGGTCACAAGGCTAAGATCATACTCGGCGCCTATACCAGCACGCTGAGGGCCACCCTAACCTTGACCAGAACCTAACAGGTGGACTTTGATGCCGACCACAGTCTCAATACTATACTAGGTGTTCGACCGACGGATCTATACTTTCGATAGGGCCACGGACGGTTACACCGAGGGTGAGCACATCGTGAACATCATCAGCATCCTGGTCAACAACGTCAACAATCATCCATGGGAGTTATGTGAACGGCGCAGCACCCCGCCATCTACAGTTTCTTCCCGAATGTCGAGCTTGGCTACAAAATCGCTCAAAGCCCACAAAACTGTATCTGCAGATGACCTTGAGCATCATCTACCGCATGGAAACCTACCTCAAGATGAGAATCCAATCGATCTTTGCGGTGAGCATCTGACCATACGCTTTCACCTCCGCGAGGTATAAATAGATGAATTCCCACGAGTACGGTTTGAACTTGACTTGTCAAGTTGATAAACTACGACGCGCCGCCAAGAAGGGTTGTTTGGTTAGCATCCGGCTGGCGCATCAGAACCTCTCGAGCGACCAAAAATTGTTACTCACCCATCGTCAGATCTAAAGGATTACCAATCTGTTACAGCGCGGCAAAGGCGGCATGGTGTTGGAGATGACCGAGGCGCAAATGAAGAAGAACATGCAAAAGGAGGGTGGTTTCTTACCCATGCTGGTCGGGCTCGCTATGAGAGCTCTTCCGATGGTAGCAAAAACCGTCCTGCCGGCTTTAGGAGTTAGCGCATTGAGTGGTCTCGGAGGAATGTCGGTCAACAAGGCTCTCGGTTCGAGACTGTATCTGAAGAAAGGCGGCGGCTTTTATTGCGTGAGTGTATCTCTGACCGGCAAAAATCCCGCAAACATATGTCGATGGATTGAACCTGTAACGCAAGTAGTATATAGGCACCGTTGACCTCGCATGTTGTGGAGCCTGAAGTGACGTCATAGACCACGTGTCCGGAAGTGACGTCATACACGTGACCGGAAGTGACGCCATAGACCACGTGACCTAAAGTTGGTTCTCCGCATGCGTCGGGGTTACCATGGCAACGGACCGGAAATGACGCGACCGGAAATTCGGACTGCGCATGTGTGACCGGAAGTTGAACTTCATGGTGGCCGTCATGTTGAATCCTCGTAGTGCGCAAGAGCGACCGGATGTCGGGACCAAAGGAAGATCATCCTTCCCGCCTTTTTTTGTTGGCCTTCTCTAGTAGCAGAAAACGGATTGAAGGTGTCCAGTATTTCAACCAATCACCAGGCCGGGAATTTCACCAATGGGAAGGACCGTACCGAAAAATTTCAGCCATTCCAAATCGACGTACTAAACAAGAGAAGATGTATTCTTTCACGTCCGCGTCCGTCATGCAGTTGTGTACGACATGACCTTCCTTAAGCCGCCGCCATAATTCCTCCTCCTCCCCCACCACCAACGCCGCCGCCGCCGCCTCCACCACCAACGCCTCTGCCACCATCGCCGCCGCCGCAGCGATTTCCCTTCCTCCTCCTCCTCCGCCGCCGCCGCAATTCCCAAATGGGGTCTGTATCGGTATGGTTGGTGTGTGTATGTATGATAATGAGGCCAATACGGGAGTAAGTAACAACAAAGGTACTGAGTGTTTTCTATGTATGTTTTATTGATTCTTCTAATCTTCTTCTGTTGTTGGTGGACCATATCTCTTCAACAGGTCATCCAGAAGGAACTTTCTCTTCTCAGCTGCTGCCCACCACGACTCCATGTAATCGTAGTC
>JAOXYH010334752.1:0-14756 GCA_028566455.1 Botula fusca | reverse complement strand
TTAAGATGCCCAAACATTTATTTCTTTTAAAATGTCTTTCTAGCCACCTTTTCCCTGAAGATCTAATAGTCGCCCCTTACCTTACCTTAAAATATTTTTCTTCATGACAGCCACTGCATGAAAACATAGATTTAATGTGAAAGTAAATTTGTTTTGAACTAAGAGTAAATTCGGAATTGAAAAGGAAAACTTTTAGTTTAATCTTTAATTAAATGTCAAATTTAAAACTAGTTTAAACCACATTTATTGAACACAGTAAGTTCACACATTTACCAGTAATTTAATGGCCAGTAAATAAGAAATTTAAAGAAGTTGAAATTCAATTAAATATAAGATTTACTCAAATCAGTAAAGTTTTAAACTTGCATATCATGGAATTTAATGGAAAATTAAACCAATTACAAGGAATTTACTTTACAGGTAAATTCCTGTCTATTTCAAATTGTCAGATTTAATTAGTGGTAAACTAGCAAATTGTCCAAATTTACTGACTATTTACCGGAAGTATATAATTAGTTTGTTCAATGTAAATTTATTTGACTTGGAATTGTTGAGTTTAATTGCAAGCAAATTGCAGTAAATTTCATATTTCCTAGCATTTACTGCAATTTAAATAAGTGTATAAGCGACTTTAAATTCAGGTTAACTTCGAAGTGTTGCATATAATTGTGAGTAAATATGGTAAGTCTCATCTTTCCTAAAATTTATTGCAATTCAATTTTCAAGTATACTGCACTTTACATTCAGTTTATTTGGAATTTTCGGATTTAATTACTATTAAATGCAGTAAATTTCATATTTACCAGAATTTGAAGCAAAAATTAAAATACAGGACTGGGTTGCACAAAGCTCAATTAAAGTTAATTGACAATTAAATATTTAATTGTCAAATAAATTAGTTGCATTGTACAGGAGTTAATTGACAATTAAATTTTAATTGTCAATTAAGCTTCAATTAACTTTTGTGCAACTCAGTCCAGTACTTTAAATTCAGGTTGACCTGAAAATGCTGGATTCAATATTACATTTAAATCAAGTAAATTGGAATGTATGGTGTACCAAGGTCTTTGTGACAGCACAAGGGTGCGAATACAATTTAACTATTTAGAGCTGAGGTGTTGGAAGGCAGTTTGAACACTTCACACATATAATTCTAGAATAGCCCTGAGAAGCAAAATGTTTTGCATCAGAAATTTTTGACTAATGAAATACAATAGCAAAAGTTATTGAATTTATGAAGATAAAGTGTAAATCAGTAAGTCAAGAAAACAAATGTCTCATTTTCTATTTGTTTATTCATCACCTTTACTTCATCATGTAAATACATTCATAAATTTCTTGAATTTGAACAGCAATTTACATCATATTCACTTGAGAAAGAACTGACCATGTACAATATATGATAAGGTGGTTTTATATTTTCTAAGGGTGTTGCATACAAATAATGCACCATTGCAGGAATATTGCTGAATACACTACTCGCTGCTGAATATGAAAGAACATGCTGCTACCTGATGTAAGACAATATTCTTCTCAGTACAATTGTTCACAAAAAATAATACAAACCTATACAGGAGTAATGTACAATATCATAATTACACCTTTTAATAAGTAAGGTTGAAATCAAAATATTTTGCTTATGTTAACATTGAATTCAAAACCTGAAAGGATATTTTAAATGCAAAATTAAAAAATTTAGTCCTTTTTTCAGACTAAGGAGGGATTATCTCCCTTTGCCCAGGTAACTATGGTCATGTTTTATTATGATTATGTTATTTATAGGTAAAATTAGCCTGACTGTATTCTTGGCCCTGCCTGTCTTTGTCCTTGTGACATTTAATCTGCGGTTGGTATAATTTGGTTTGTATTAATATGATTTTTTTTTACCAAAATTTGAAAGAGAATTAAATCTTAGCCCTATTTTTTCAGGTAAGAAAGAATTATCTCCCTTTGGCCTTATTTTCTGTCCCTTGTTGTGTCATTTAAATTTGAGATTGGTGTAATTTGGTTGCATTAATATGATTTTTTTTCTTGAGTATTAAATCTTAGCCCTATTTTTTTTTCAGGTAAAGAAAGGATTATCTCCCTTTGGCCATATTAATTTTTTCGTTTATGCTGTCCCTTGTTGTGTCATTTAAATCTGAGATTGGTGTAATTTGGTTGCATTAATTATTTTTTTCTTTACCAAAATTTGAAAGAATATTCAATCTTAGCCCTATTTTTTTCAGGAAAAGAAAGGATTATCTCCCCTTAGCCATATTAATTTTTATTTATGCTGTCCTGCCTGTCTTTGTCCTTGTTGTGAAGAAAGAATTATCTCCCTTTGGCTATATTGAATTTTATATTTTGCTGTCCCTTGTTGTGACATTTAAATTTGAGATTTGTGTAATTTGGCTGGCATTGATATGATTTTTTTCTTTTCGAAATTTGAAAGAGTAGTAAATCTTAATCCTTTTTTTTTTCAGGTAAAGAATGAATTATCTCCCTTTGCCCATAATTATCCTGGTCTTTCCCATCTTTGCCCTTGCTGTGTCATTTAAATCTGTTGTTGGTATAATTTGGTTAGGACTAGGAAGTGTTTTCTTTTAAATTTGATTGAGTCCAATTTTACAGGTTAAGAAAGGATTATCTCCCTTTGCTCATTATGAAAAAAGAAGTCGCTAATCTCGTTATGGCACAATTATTCTTGGTTCTGTCCATTTTTGTCCTGTTGTGTAATTTTGCAATTGGTGTAATTGGTTGGATGCAAGATTTAAAAAAGAAAACAAAAAAAAAACCCCACTGATTAATAATTAAATGAATGCAAAGAACAAAAGCCACGTAATCACCTTTCCCTTATGATATGGCCTTGTTATCTACTTTCCAAACAGTTAATTATATTCCCATATCCAACTTTACTTCAGATTTATTCAACGATAGTTTAGATTAATCAAATATTGTATAAAGCAAATGCTAAACACACAGTCAAAAGAGAATTATTGCTGCAACATACTAATTTTAATTTGAATATTTCTATTTATAAATAATCTAATTTGAGTTGTAATGAGCAATTAGATCGGCTAGCTCTGCCATTGGGCAGGTTAGAATAAATTGTATCACCTACTATGGGTACTGTGACATCATTAAAGTTTTAATCTGAAGTGCACTGTCCAAACAGTCCCAGAATAATTCCTTTCTTGGAAATATGATTAAGCAATTACATTTAGAAGAAAATAATTGAGACTTAAATTATAAGGGTTGTCCTAAATTTTTTGACCAGGTTATGCTTGTATAATCTGTTTTGAAGTAGTTTATGCTTAGTCATAAAAGCTTCTTGGTTTATTAAAAGTAAACTGTCCAAAAGTAAGTCATATCACATAACCTGGTCCAAAATTGGAGACAACCATTGAAAAGGTAATACCTAGGCTTGTTCCTTAAATTTCAAAACCAAAGTAATTAACTTGATTTGATAACAAACCATATTCCATCATTAGTGATTTATCTATTGTGTAGGACATTTTCACATTGTATACTGTGCACTAAAATAAATCATGTTCTGCAAGAACATATAAAATAATTTAAGCAAATCAGTAATGCTGATCATTGAACTGATGCATGCCATATCTCCTTATTTGACAGAGAAACTGTTTGCCTTTGGGGCAAAACTTCATGTTCTTCTCAACATAAGGGGCCTAGGTGGCCAAGTGGTTAAGGTAGTCAGATTCCTACCTGTACAATCACTGTAGCCTATCACCTCTGTGTTGTGAGTTCACGCCCTGCTTTGTAAATAACAAAAAAAGGGTGCACTCGACTCGCAACAGTACATGATAAGGTTTGTCAGTTACCTGCCCAAAGTCGGCGTTTCCCTCCGGGCACTCCGGCTTCCTCCACCATTAAAAATGACCGCCACAATATAGCTGAAATATTGCTGAAAGTGGCGTTAAACCCCATTCAATCAATCAATCACTCTTCACAACATATGAGAGTTAATAAAGAATTGCTTCCCTTTGATCAATAATAAAATGGTAAAAAATATCTACAAAATTTACATAAGATTTATCTTCCCAGTTACAGTGAAAAGGCCCACAATCAAAGTAATTTCAAATTAGTCGGTTACAAATTTTATCCAATTCAGATGGATATTATCAAATAAATTCAAGATTTTGGAATTTTTATTGAAATGAGATTGTACCCATCATCATTATTTTACAGATGCATCTTCTCAAACCTAACAACATATATCACCAAAGCAGAAAAATACTGCCTTCTATATAGAAAAAAGTCTATAAAGTCTACTAAAATATCTACATTTTCTACATGATAACATATACATAGGCAATTTTAAGCAATAACCATAAAAATCAGCAAGCAGTTCTGAGAAACATATTTCAATATGAAAACATTATCAAGTATCTTTGTTTTCATTATTTCTGATTTTTTAGAAATATTTTACTCCTCCAGCATTAATATTATAAGAAATTATTATCCCTTAAAATTTATGTTTGGCAAGCCTTAAATTGAAAAAAAGAGGAGATATGAGGTAGATGTACATGAGACAAAATCACACGAAATACCATTTAAATGTTCATGACCCTGTCAAATGTTCATGGAATAAAATATTTTGAAACATTAATTATTCATCCCGAACTATTTTAGCCTTTTAATGTTATTTTCCCCATGTATTTCCAATGAAAAATCCCAATAACAGAATTTTGCCACCAATAGGTTTTTTTCAGTTGATCGTATCTTAAAAACAAGCAAACAAATACATGTATATACTTCTTTGTCCAAAACTTTAAAAGTATCACATATTATTCTGTGGAAAAATTCAAGAAAATCCTATTATATTGAAATTCATTCCAATCATTCAAATCTACTGAATGAAATTAAATGCATTTCTTCATATTCAACATTAATATCACTTCTTTCCAACATAAAGTATTCCCAGCCTGGGACATTAATAAACATTTTCTCAAATGTTACTTCAAAAGTTTTTTCCCTAAATTCATAAATAAATTGAATGATTTAATGCAATTTTGGGGACATCACAGAGGTTTACCTCCCTTTCCCTGAAGTGATTGTGGACAAAATGATTTTGGAACCAACTTATGAGCTGGACATACTTACAATCAAGATAAATATTTAAACTACTGAAAAGAGAGGAGTTTAATGAAAATATACCATCAAAACTGAATGAAAAATGGAAAATCTATATGTCCTGGAAAAGTACTGTTTTTGCCTTTTTCATCTCTTTTTTGTTACTTCTGCACATAATTTTATGAGGAATTAAAGAAAAATGGATAAAAAGAATGATCCATATCAAAATTATGAAAAATATTTTTTGTTTGTTTAAATGGATGGGACTAGACTATCTGTTTTAAAATTGAACTTTATTTTGTACCAACAGCCATTATTTTCTCATTAGTTGGCTCATGCATGGTTTTCAATTAATCCTGAAGAGGAGGAAATCAAAATAAAAGAGGAAAAGTGTGCAAGTTGATTAAAACACATATTTTTGGTGTAAAATAAAGGAAACTTCTGAATATTTTGCTAACAAATTGTGTGCAGTAGAAAAGCAAAACATAAATAATATCAAACAGATTTTTAATTTTTTAGATGGACAAAAATGAATGGGGTAAAACAAGGCTGTAATTCACGATTTTGAGTCATACTGGAAGTAAAAGTACTATAAATGACAGAAACAAAAATGGAAAATGAAAGGTGCTAAGATATGTAAATTTATTCCTTAAAGACCCACTCATGTCCTGGCAGAACTGGAGGCTTTGGTCTGGAGGAGGGAGCACCTACTTTTCTTATATTATGCTGCCTCCTGCTCCTTTTACTTTGATTGCCCTTGTGTTTGTCGTCTAATTTTCTCAGAATACTATTAAAGTCATCAGACCTCCAAGGCAGAGGCCTGACAACAAATGCCCCTTCATCCTCTGAGTCAGACTGCTCTGAACTCATGTAACCAATCAACATGCAGTTCATGATTTCTTCTTTCTTCTTTTCTGGTAGAGATGTTTTTGACTTCAATTCTTTTTTCCTATTATGCAGTTTCTGCAAAAGATACCGACATTTCATTATTCAAATGACGTATGCTATAAGCCCTGGTTATAACCACATCAGTTAATCCATTTCTCCTGTTTTACATGTAGAACAGGAGAAATGGATTTTTACAAAATTTATTTTGAATGGCAATGTTTACTTAAATAATTTCATATTTTCCCAAACTGCATTTCACTTAGTTTAATTTCAGTGATTGTCTTTAAACATATTATAGATTAACTCAGGCTTTAACCAACAAAGAAGGATAAAGAAGAGTATTCTGTCCCATGCCATGCTGACTCCATGTGAAAAAGTATTGATTTACCAAAAATATATGTACAATAAAAAGACATGATGAAGTATTGACAAACAAACCACTAGCATGACTAGTGATATATTGTTAATACATGTACTTGTACCAATACTACATTATTTTATATTTTATTGTGAACACGATTCGTTTCTTTTAACAATGAATCAAAATGACCAAAGGCAAAAAAAAAACCAAAAAAGAAAAAAAAACTGTACTGACAAGAAGAAGGTGAAACAGTATAGTTTTGATTTTGGTATTATTGGATTGATTAAGAGAATGAACAGCCAATCAGAATTCCCTCAACCCTTCAAATACTATGCCTACTAACAGTTGGACCTCCCAAAAATTTATGGTTGCCATATATTAAACTTTCTTTTGAAATAACCATTAGTCCAAAATCACAACATTATAGTTCAGTTGAATGAAGTGTGTAAAAAATGAGTGACCTGTTTATTTTTTATGAGGAGTAACTGTGAATCAGAAATACAGAACTTATTTCAATTTTTGACAAGTCAAAACAAAAAGGAAAACTAAATTTTAAAGTATATCTCACTCTGGTCATTCTGCTGTAAACAGCCATTTTTCTGTTGTGTTCGTTTTGCTTTCCCATTTCTTCTCTTCTTTTCTTTGCTTTAAAAGACTCAAAATGGGTCTTTATTCCCTCTGTCAAAACAAAGAAAAAATATGATTTTTCTTTATTTATTGCAATATTACAAGAAATCTAAAAAACAGAATGTGTCAACAAGCGCCATCCATTTCAATTTAATGAATATTTTTTTTATACTGTAACATGTTACAAGAATGTCACCAACATTGCTTGCAATGACATTAATGTCTATTGTTTCTTCCATTGCAAACTTTTGGGTGTATAATTTGTTTCATGCTATTGTAGATCATGTCTAATGAATGAATAGTAGCAAAATGAATAGTATCATTTCAAGTCCATGGCATAGCTAAAACATTTATTCCTGCCACACTAATGGATTTTACATGACTGGAAATTCGAAAAATACACGTATTTCCTAGTGTGAAAAGTGTCAGTGTGAATGAAAAAAGTAACTGGGAAAAATTACCCCAGTAGCTTTTTTAGTTTTTGAAGAAACCATATATATACTGACCTATAATGTGAATTTTAATGATTTGCGACTTCAAATATGAATGTCAGTGTGAATGAAAAAAGTAACTGGGAAAAATTACCCCAGTAGCTTTTCTAGTTTTTGAAGACACCATATATACTGACCTATAATGTGAATTTTAATGATTTGCGACTTCAAATATGAATTCAGATACCCTTCACCAAAAAGTTTTCATGTTCAAACTCGCAAAAAGGGAGAGATCAAATATTTTTACATTCCACCAAAAAACTAGATGTATTGCCCTTTAACAATATTGTAATTCACTCAAAATCTGATTTTAATAAGACGTACCCCTAATGACACCTTCTTCTGTAGAAGGATACTGTCCTTTCACAAACACAACAATGAAGTCTGTCATTTCTTTATTTTCAGCAGAATTGTACCTTAAAAAGAAAGTAAACTAAATCAGACCATGTGTTTCCAAGCCCACAGATTACATATTGGCCCTGTAAAGAATTATTGACAATTATTACAATGCACAGATTCATTACCCTGTATATTTATTGAGTAACAGGGCCATAAATGTTTTGCGATATGGAAACAATGGAAGATTATTTTCAGATGAATATTAGGAAAAATATTTCCATCTCACTAAAATTTTTAAAGGTTATTCACCATTGAATATCAGCTATTGCCCTCTTGTTATGATTTAAAGGGTTATTTCCTGGTGAATATGGTACTCTAAGCGATTTCTTAAGTCACTGTTGAATATTGATTTATTTTCCTCCAGGTCGTTCCCAGGCGAATATAAGTGTTTCCTCCACATGAATATTGGGTTATCTCCCTCTTGTTATGAAATAGAAGAATATTTATTCCCTCTTGCATAATTCCTTCTTGCACAGTTTTTGAATGATGACATGCTTTTATTTCCTGCATTCAGTTCAAATGTCCTAACTGTATTCAATTCAAGTACATGCTGCCCAGTTCAAGTTATGTTTTTTTTTCTTTCTTTTTTTTAACATATATAAAGTTATTATTATTTTTTCGGTTTTATAGAATATCTCAGATTATAGAGTAAAATTTTGGTCAATTTATTTATATAAGGTGTACCAGAAACTGCCCTTCACTTGTTTCTAAAACTAATTTACAACATATGGAGATCCTGGCAGAGACAGCCAAATACAGTCATGGTCAAATGGTGGTGGATAAAATATTTATTATAATATTCACCTTAATTATACTCAATCTTGCAAAATGTCTGAAGCACATATCTATTTCAATATGTATATTCCTTTTTAGCTCACCTGGCCAAAGTCAAGGGTGAGCTTTTGTCATCACTTGTCGTCCATCGTTGTCCTTGTCCGTCGTCATTAGCTTTTCATTCAAAAATCTTCTCCTCTGAAACCACTGGGCCAATATGAACCAAACTTGGCCAGAATGGTCTTTGATGGTTCCCTTTCAGAATTCAGCAAAAAATCAAAAATCTTCTCCTCTGAAACTGCATGTCCAGTTGGGAATTGTATTCGATGACCCCGACCTCCATCCAAGATGAAATGCAGGTCAGTGACCCAATTCTTCTTCAATTTTTGTCTCCTCCCTAAGTTACATCTGTGTGCAAGATCACATGTTCTAATCATTTTATTATAAAACCTAAGCTCTGAATCAGAACCTAAACTTTAACAAAATTAAACCAAGCAGAAAATCTAGGTCCTGGTGACTTAATTCTTGTTGGTTGCTTGTCTCCTCTCTCAGACACGTGTGCATGCAAGAAAATACTTGAGATATGAATATAGACCTTGAACAAACCAAAGTCAAGGGATCATGAAATATAGGTGACAGTAACCTAATTTTTCTTGGATGTTTGTCTAACACAGCACCAGAGAACCAAACTCGCACATAAAATTAACAAGTCAACTTGGACTGAAAACTTAACCAATTATCTGTCATGTGACCTTCTTATTGTGGATGATGATCAGTTGACTCAAAAAGCATCTGCATACTAAATTTCATTGTTGTAGGACAGTTAGTTTCAGAGACTTGGCTATGGAAACGGACATGCATGTGGATGCAACAGATACGTCTATAGTTCTTCCTCTACTTAATTCCTACAGGCAGACTAAAAAATATTACTCTACATACTTCAAAATATGACCAGCCTGGTTCTTTGTCTTCCATGACAATGGTTGTTCTTCAGCCTGGCCTTGTTGGTACCCGTCTCTAATGGATTGCTATATGTACAAACAAGTAAAAACATGAAAGATTTATACCAAACACAAGAGCATTTTTCATTCAAAATAACTGTGTATAACTGGAAATTAATTTTCATTGAGATACTAGTTAATGAGAAAAAATGTTCATGTATAAGTATATAAAAAGTGAGTATAACTTACTGCTATTTGTGCTGGTACATTAACCTTCACTCCTTTTTTGGTAGTTTTTTGTTCATCTTGTTGGTTTAAAAGTGCTAACATGGTGTCAATTTTCCTTTCTATACTCGTCTGGTTCTGTACCATCTTTCCTATTTCCTCCTTAATGGCACTGACATCTCTAGATAGAACATCTATCTGCATTTTAAAAAAATAAATAAGTACTTCTGCTTTCTGTATCTGTATTTCTACATATTTCCTACAACAATTAGTTGATGTCAGAGTTCTGCCACACTGGAACTTTGTAAAATCCTGAAACTGTTTCAAACTGAATCAACTTCCTCGTGTTCGAAACACCAGCAAAATTATTTCAATCAGCAAAATTACTTGAATCTCAATCTTTATCAAGGTTTCATAAGCAATGAAATTTTTAAATCTTCACCAAAATTCATGCATTTCAAAATTTTCTTATGACAGAAAACCAATTTTAATCACTAATCAGCTTATAAATATTTACTAGTAAATGGCAGAGGGCAATGTCAACAGATGTTTGCAGAATTTTGGTAAATTTATGACTAAAATTCAATAAAAGACATTTACATGTAGCTTAAATCCATTCTAAGTATATAAAGTCTGCTTTTTTTTGGAAAAATGTGCTAATTATACCTCTTTCATTTCAGGACACAAAATCAATTCTTGAACTTTTTCTTAAATTTGGTTTTGTAATGTACCTGCTCTGTACATTTTTATTGTGAAAAAACACTATCGGTCTCTACAGGTTGCATGTATATATCATGTATATGTCATGTATGTATTACATACATGTAACCTTCAATCTTGTCCAACATTGGTATCCACATTTAGGTGACTGACAGTGTGGTGTTCTGAAAATGACCCCCTACCCTGGTATGTACTTTTAATTTGTGGCTCAATATTAAAAATCAAATGATATCAAAACTCAAACTAACATAAAGACAGCTTTGTTTTTAAAACCATGTGTTTAATCAGCATGACATTAGCTGATTAGTATCTGGTATTACTGTTATGTTATTCCATAACTGGTACATGTAGTTAGAAAATTCCAAGGAAGAAAACAAACCAAGTATTTACAAAGTTTCCATTAAGAGGTGAGTAAACTAACTTATTTTTAACTATACATTTTTACTTAATAGTGTTGTTCTTGCAGAGATTGACAAAGGATATTATTTTATTGGTTTAATAGCAGTCAATCTCTATTTGCCTGTATTTGTAAGACATCAGATACTTAAACAAAAAATGTGAAATGATAATGTGATTCATTTCAAGTCCAAATAGTTTATGTATTCATATTATATGACATATGATAATTGTAATGTGTGAAAGTACTGATGCATGGCCCAAAAGAGCCCGTTTTTTCAAAATCTGCAGACCACAATATATGGTCCATTCAACATAAATTACTTAGATTTTCATTTACTAAATGTATCTCAAGCAACTTCTATTCTTGATATTTTCTATTAGTGGTTTAGTTATTGAGAATTTTATAAATGGTTTTGTGTTTTTTACAAACCAGGTTAAAATATACAAATCATGCATTTTTAGAATGAACATAAATTAAATTGTTACTTTTTTTCAAAACATATTTACCTTAACTAGTAATTCATTTTAATCCCACATATTATTTTACCCAGGGAACAATACTTTTTTATCATAGGGTTGAAATCTCCAAGTTTCCAGGATTTAAACATTGACAATTTAAAAAAAAAAACAACATTAATATGCCTGACAAAGAATTAGACATTTAAAAGTTGATATTTTTTACAGTACATCATAAAGATGTGCATAGATGACAAAATATTGATCACTTAATGAGGAAAATCTTGTATGCTGGTCATTTGTCACAAGCTTCCTATGAGGAATCTGAATACATAGTTTATGGTCACAATCTGTTTGATATTTCCAGCTATTCAACATTTTACATGCCTCCTGTTTTACCAAAGATTTCAAATTTAGAATTTAGTATTAGTAATAATTTAGCTAAACGTCTCATTTTTTATCAAACACCATGTTGTGGCTTGTTTACATCCTACCCAAAGTATATGATGGCAAACATAGTAAAACATTAACTTTTTTCTCTCTCTCTCAGAAATTTTCCCAGAAGAATAATGTGTTGAACAAGTTTCACACAATTTATCCACAACTCAATTCAAAAATTTGCTCATCTTCATTCATCTAGCTGGTATAGAGGATTAAGACACACCTACTCCCCAACCCCAACTGTGGAGGTATCACTTTTCAAAAAAACAGTTTATGTTTCATGCTACAAGGTATTTGAATAGTTGAAAAATAATACTACTATGTGTGACCTGTATCCATATTGTTGTTACAATACATAAGCATATTTTATTGCCAACACAGGAGACACACAGATGACAATATGTTATTGAGTATAATAAATGATATATACAATATTAAACAATTAACATGTATGAAGTGTATGGTCAAATAATTTTTTTTCCAAAATGTTGCAGCTTAATTTAGAATCTGACTATTCTAAATTAACAGTGGGACAGTGGGTAGGTGAATTTTCAAAAAAAAAAAGAACTTTTTTCGCTTTAAATGAAAAAAGCCCAATTATTTGAATAGTCTTTTGAACTAGGGGTGTAACGATACGCTTCCTTCACGATACGATACGTATCGAAAATTTTCTAAACGATACTATTACTTTCGATACGATACGATACACTGTATGTATTATGTCGTTATCAGGACAAATACACCATATATGTATTTATGTATATGAATATAGTTTTATTCAGGTGGATCCATCAGTTTCACGCTACTTAGGTCAGTATTTTCATCTCCGACCACGCTGGTCTTGTCCATGGCCGTTGCTATTATTGATTTCTTTACACCTTTGCGCAGAAGAGCTACTTTCACTTTTATGAGACGGCTAAAATAAGTATTCGGTCCCGCGTACCGAACCGAACCGCAGACGATGACAAGTGAATCGAATTCCAAAAATGGCAAAAGAATCGAACACTTTCGGTACTTCGGAGTATCGTTACACCCCTATCCTCCCTTGATTTAATAATTATGAATATTACGTAACTTTTCATGAAGGTCATAACTATATTATTTCATTTTATTTAAAAAAGAACTTGTTTAGCAGTACTTCAAATGCTACAGAAAATACACGAGTTGTCGCTCCTATATAGATACCATCTTATGAAATTATCGTACAGAAGTATGGACCTCTTCTGCTGGACACATTTCAACATTATTTATACTAAAAACACTATAGAAATGTAAATCAATATCATACTCTTCATTTTCATGGGGGTTATTCCATAAACAAACAGGATTTAGGTACATACCGGGATTTTGGTTATCTGAAGGGATTCTGGTAATTCGAATCCGGGTCCGTTCGCCCTGGGTTCGTTCGCCCTAATACACATTCGTCCTGATACTACATGTAATAGAAGCTATCAAAACAACGTTGATATATATTTGAAATATATATTTTTTAAGGATTGTTTTTTTCAAACGTCTTGTATAAGTTACACTTCGGGAAAATAATTTAATTTATTTTTCCTATTTTAGTTTGAACATAGATATATATAATGGTTTATATATATCTATGGTTTGAAGTAAAACGGAACATCCATACTGACGCACAAATTTTAATTTTTAAAGTCACTATTTTTAGTATTCAATAAACCAACTTATATATTAACATCGAAATTGATATTAATGTTTATCGGATGAATTCTTTTAAACTAATACTGTGACAATTTATAAAAATAACTGAAAATTTTTTTTTTTATTTTCCTTGTTTTTTCTTTACTTTCCAACATAATTACAATGAAAGCAATTAAATAAAATTTATTCCAGAAAACTTTACTCTTATGCATGTAGATTTCAGCTCAATTGTCGTTTTAACTGTAGTTTAACAAACTAATGATTGTCACAATAATTATTACTTCAAACAACAGGATTAATACACATCTGAGACTGATGTATGGCTTCTCCTAGAGACAGTGAAGTACGTCAATGTACGTCTTTATTGATCGATCATATTTTGTTTTTTGCTTTTTTGTAAACAAAATATTTTTCATGAAAAAATGGATGTGACTGAAAACAATATAAAAATCTATACATTTTTATTAGGGTGAACGGACCCGTTACCCGGTAATTCGGGGTACCCAAAATTTACAAAGGAGAGGATGCAACTTAAACAGGATATCCGTTAGGATTCTGTTAAAATCCTGCTTGATCCTACCTGCAGAACCGTAGCTCTTTATGGTCCTTTTATTTTTGGATTGTTGCGGAAGGAGGTCCATAAGAGCCACGGTTCCCCAGCTAGCTTGATCCTACATGTATCTACAGCAATACCTTTTCCTCATATACTGCTATATTACAGTTCTGAGTATAGCAGCATTTTTCGGCACACTCCTTTGCACTCTGATTCAATGCCTTTTTTAAGAATACTGCATCACGTTTCAGTGATAATTTCGACTGAATGATGGTGCTCGAATTTTGCATGTAACTACATGAGCTGCCAGAACTGTCAGATAGAGTCTTCCATCCATATGGTATGGGATGATGGGTCTCGATATTACTCTGATCCGGACCTTTCTCCTCTTTTCTTTGTGGTGTATGCGACATGTGT
Source organism: Botula fusca (assembly GCA_028566455.1). Classification (NCBI taxonomy): domain Eukaryota; kingdom Metazoa; phylum Mollusca; class Bivalvia; order Mytilida; family Modiolidae; genus Botula; species Botula fusca. The sequence goes on along the minus strand of JAOXYH010334752.1, from coordinate 323 downwards.
CTATCAATTTTTGGTGGCATTCTGTCTGATGATGGGTCGATAGGGTCATCTTCGTCGTAACCATTCTGTTTTTCTTGTTGTTCAACCCGTTTTTCAATGTACTGCCAAATGTGTGGGTCATTTAATAACTGGTCCAAATTTTCAAAAGACTCTTTGCTGGCATTTGAGAGCGCGATAAAAGCTATTAAGCAAATTATTTTGTTCATTTTAGCTCTCAGTTTTTGGCCCTGTGTTTATTTGTTGACATCACTTCCGGTAGTGGCGGAAGGATATGTTGTTTCATTTTATGAAACTTTGGGCAAAACGAATTATTTCGGTGCCAA
>JAOXYH010333646.1:0-14760 GCA_028566455.1 Botula fusca | reverse complement strand
TCGCATTTCTACCTGTTTCTAAGCCTCGTACAAAATAAAATTTATATTCCGAGACATTGTACATATATTGTATATATTTATACCCTGAAAATGATGAGTGGTTTTACAGTGCGCGCATTTATTCATCGGATCAGTTAAATGATACATGTTATTTTTAACATGTATGACACAATATAATACATTTAAATACTAAAGTCATTAATTAGATCGGATTAGCAAGTTCGAAAGTGTGCTTTGTGTCTGTTAAAAAACCCGGACTTTGTTATTTTTATGTAAGAGATAACTTGAAAATAACTATTTTAATGGTAATTTCTAAGCACGATTAAATGTGTGCGAGTTATTATGTTATTCGTAAAAAACGAAGAAATAAGAAATAAGAAGTAAGAGCTAAGAGTAAGAAGTTAGAAGTAAGAAGTTTATACTCGTATACTTGTCGAATAACTTAATAACTCACACACAATTAATCGTGCTTTTAAACTACTTTTTAATAGTTATTTTCAAGTTTTCTCTTACATAAAAAATTAACGAAGTCCGGGGTTTTTCAACAGAAACAGAGCACACTTTCGAACTTGTTATTTCTTATTTCTTCGTTTTTTACGAATAACTTCATAACTCACACACATTTAATCGTGCTTAGAAATTACCATTAAAATAGTTATTTTCAAGTTATCTCTTACATAAAAAATTAACAAAGTCCGGGTTTTTTTTTTAACAGAAACAGAGACACTTTCGAACTTGCTAATCCGATGAATAAATGCGCGTACTGTTAAACCACTCATCATTTGCCGGGTATAAATAATGACATATGCAACATCGAAGTAAGAAGTAGGAAGTAAGAATTAGAATAAAGAAGTCGGAAGTCGGAAGTCCCCTCCCGGCTTTCGTATTTTATATTTGTCGAATAACTTAATAACTCGTGGTCAATAAATCATATTTAGACACTATCATTAAAACAACTATTTTGAAGTTATCTTTTAAAAAATGATAAACACAATCCAATTTTTTAAGCAGAAACAAAGCATTCTTTCGAACTGTCTAATCCGATTTAATTAATGACCTTAGGATTAGATTATGCAATTAGATTACGTCATATATGTCACAAAAAATAACATGTATGGTTTAACCGATGCGGTGAACAAAGGCTCGTATTGTTCAACAATTCATAATTTGCAGGGTATGAATAATAAAACGTGAAACAACAAAGAAGTAAGAACTTGGAAGCAAGAAGTTGGAATTCGGACGTCCCCTCCCGACTTTCGTTATACAAATAAATTACACTTATTTCTGACTTATTAATTCTAACTTCCTCTTTTAACTTGTTAATTCTTACTTTTACTTCTTAGTTCTAATTTCTTACTTCAAAATTATAACTTCTTACTTCGATGTTGTATAAGTTTTAGTGCCATGGTCAGTTTAGCTACCAGAGTCACCATGTGGTTTAATTTTGCAAAGAATGGGCGATTGTCCTTTTTTAAATACACATTAATGTAAGTTCTACCTGCTTCCTTGTTCAAGTTTGTGTCATCCAAGTTTGCACACAACTACATCTGTTTAGTCCCAACACTGACCATTTCAAGCAACAAATCTTCGGACCATCTAAACACTTCTAATAACATATTTTTGAAAGTATTTTTATTAATGGACAGCAAAGATTTTCACTGACTGTTTATGCATGTAAACACGTCCTTATATGTTTGTTTTGTTTGACTTTTATTCAATGGAGAGGATAATTGTGAATTTTTATAACTTGTGTCTGGTCCAATTGTTCTATTTGACAATAAAATATGTTTAATCTAGCTATAAAGCGACTGAAGGGATGTCAATTAAAGTTAACAATGCGAATAAATCAAATCCTATAAAATCAGCGTTCATGACTTTAAAGCGTACCCTCTTTTAATTCCTATAGAAAATATAGGGGTATGTAAGGTTCACATGGATATTCTTGATTATGAAACTGACCTTTTAAGGTAAACAAAATTATGAACTATTTCAAGTTCTCTAGCACAAATAACATTGATTGCACAGAAACTACTTGAGTCCCGATTCTGAACTTGGTAATTCAATCCCTGTATTACCTTGCTATTTGCATGTTTGAACTTAATATATAAATTGCTCAACTTTTTTGTCACAAAAATCTTGGAAGAGCATCAATAAACAAAAACGTACGCAACACAGAAGTTAGAAATATGAAGTCGGAAGTCCCCGCTCGGCTTTTGTAGTTTTTACTTCGTAGTTTTTACTTCTTAGTTCTTAGTTCTGACCACTTACTTCTTAATTCGTACCTTCTTACTTCTGACTTCTAACTTGTTAATTCTTACTTTTACTTCTTACTTCTAACTCTTAGTTCTTACTTCGATGCTGTATACATTTAGTTCAAAGGTATGTATTACTACCAATGGAACCATTTCGTTTAATTTTGCACTGAATGGGCAATGGTCTTTTTTACTACACACAATTGTCACAATTTGACCTGCTTCCTTGTGCAAGTTTGTGTTATTTAAGTCTGCACGTAACTACATCTGTTACGTCCCATTATTGAGCATTTGAGGCAAAACGTTTTGGACCATCTAAACACTTCATGATATCTTTATATTGACAGAAAGCAATTTATATTGTTGAAAATAATTTGTTTAATGTACAGTAAAGAACAGAATTTTCACTGACGCTTGATGCATGTATATATGCCCTTGTATGTCCGTTTGTTTGACTTCTATTTGTAATGTATATAAAAACATACCCATTGTTATTAATGTGAAGAGTGGAAGGGCTTGTTCATATCTACCCCTATGAAAAGACGAATGAAGAGATGTTCATCAAAGTTCACAATGTCAATAAAAGAAATCCGTCATAATAAGATAAGAGTTCATGCTCGAAAGCGTCCACTCCTTTAATTTCTGTGGAACATTTAGGGGTAGGTACCCAATGGTTCGTATGGATATCCTAGATAAGGAGGCTGGTTACTTACTCTATACCTTTCAGTCTAGCAAAATTATTAACTATTTTCAATTTCCCTGGCACAAATTAAAACATTTTTTTTTTCAACAGAAACTACTTGAGTCCCGATTCTGAACTTGCTAATTCAACAGACAAAATTACATCAAAGTTCAAGGCAAGAATTTTTTTGCGCCAGACGCGCGTTTCGTCTATAAAAAACTCATCAGTTACGCCATATCAAAAATGCAAATCCAAATTTAATTCAGAAGTTGAAGGACTCAAAAACCCAAAATATAACGAAAAATGGCACCAAAGTAAGACTAAGGAAATCCTATGCCTTGGGGTAGAAAAACCTTAGTGTTTCAACATTTCAAAATTCTGAACGGCAAATTAAGTTTGATTAATCAGGTCAGCACCGAAGTGTTGACTGCCGGAGCAGGTTAACCTCGGGGAGAATATTTCCACCAGCAGTGAAAACCATCCAGTTGTTCAAAAGCGATTACATCAAAGTTCAAGGCAAGAATTTTTCGTGCCATACGCGCGTTTCGTCTATAAAAGATTCATCAGTGACGCTCTTATCCCAAACAATGCAAATCAAAAATCAATTCAGAAACTGAAGCAATTAAAAACCCAAAGTATAATGAAAAAGGGCACCAAAATAAAAGTAAGGAAATCCTATGCCTTGGGTAGAAAAACCGTAGTGTTTTTTTTAACAATTTCACAATTTTGAACGGAAAATTTAGTTTGATGAATCAAATCAGCACCGAAATCATTCATTACCTTGGTATTTTCATGTTTGAACTTATAGGATATAAATTACTCAACATGCCACTTGCTTGTTCATTACTGAAAACGCGGGCGAGCATCGATAAACGAAAATGTAAACAACATCAAAGTAAGAAGTCAGAATTTAGAATTTAGAACTTAGAAGGTTAAAAGTAAGAACTAACAGGTAAAAACTAAAAACTAAGAAGTTAGAAGTAAGAACTAAGACGTTAGAAGTATAAGGAGTGGAGAGTCTCCTCCCGGCTTTCCTACATTGTTGATTCTCAAAATATAATTATTTGACATTTAAAACGTTTTGCTATACAATGGAAGGGTTATTGAATGAATATCAATTTGGTGAATACTGTTTCTCACAAAATATTAATTACACTCACAAGCTCGTGCAATATAATATTCAGCTCGGGACAATAATCATTATTTGCCATAGAATATACTACCCTATAATATCAAAAATCTTTCACTTGTATTTGATTTTTGCTGAATCGTGATCTAGTTTTATCTCCAAACACTGTGAAAATTTCCCATCAGAACTGTATAGACCGTGATGCCAAAACAATGACTATTCCAACCCTACCTCCGCTCATTTGACACATTTGATGGAGTCTGAGTGGCCAAGTGATTAAGGTAGTGGGTTTACCTGTAAAATTATTGTAGTATAATACCTCTGGATTGTGAGTTCGCGTCCCACTTTGTAACCAACATAAAAGGATACACTCGACTTGAAACTCTACGTGACAAGGTTTGGCTGTTCCCTCCGGGTACTCCGGCTTTCTCCGTCGCGAAATCTAGTCGCCACGATATACAGTAGCTGAAATACTACTGAAAGTAGCGTTAAACACCATTCATTCATTCATTTATTCATCAATCAATCAATCTTTATACGGTTTTTTCCTTCTATTGGTTTTATTTACTTATACATGCATTTAAGCTTATTGAGTAAGTTTATATTGGCATGTTAATTAAAACTTCAATACGATCAAATTATCAACACAATACGTGCATGTATAATACAACCATTGACAACAAAACAAATGAATTTGTACTTCACGCAAGAACTCCCCCCTTTAGAATTAATGAATAGATACTTGTAATACGTAATACGTAATACGTAAGGTGTAATCAATAATCTTTCACTTCCTGTATGTACTTAGTACAGAAATGAAACATAAATAAAATGAACGTTACACGTAAGTTTTCTTTCTTTTCATTTATATATGCTAAATTCAATGTTTTCATTTTTTTAATTATTATTTAATGCTTCGCATTATATAGAATATTTATATGTAAAATGAACTATTAAAATACCTTGCAGTGCCTAAGTCATAAAGGACAAGGTGCAATTAGAAAAATGTTTTGCCTATGAAAATACCCTTTTTCTGATTAAGGGCATTATTATGACGTCATCATGACATCATAACAATTAGTCTACTATTAAAAATACTTATATTTTAGTGACATAAAAATGTTTACATTGCAGTGACATCAAAAATGCATATATTTTAGTGTATATTTGTTCACTGTATATTATATAGTTAATTTTAGGTGATTGTTCATAGCTTTATTTTCAAGCTGAAAATTGCTCTTATCGCACGTTGTCCTTTTAGCTTCATTGCGACTGAAATGAAGAACAGCAATAAATACGCTGTTCCTTTTCTTTGGGATTTGTCAAATGCGTATAGGGATTTTTGGTCATAGATGTATACACCATATCCCTCCTTTTCCATTTTGGTAATATCTTTAAAGTCATACGTCAGAATTAACTAATGAAAATGCTCGACTCGTTTCAAAAATAGTTTTGGTTCTCAAAGTACCGAACAAAATTAGACTGTAAAAAGGAACCCTGTAGAAATGCTTCTTGTACTAAAACCAGAAAACCAGCAAATAAAAATGCATAATACAAGTTACATTGCATTTAACTTTTTGCTATACCAGGTGTGATCCGATGTAATATTCATAGGCACCGATGGCTAACTTGGCTACCAAAATGATATTATAATAGAATATTAATGGTTGCTTAAGCATTTGTACCAGATTTAAAATGAATGTTTTTAACACGTTTTATCGTGCTTTGTTACGTGTAATGGAAGCAGACTTCATCTCTAGATTAAACAGTCTGTATTAGTTATCCAACAATTACGCCGTGTGTCTGTATGAGATTATGATAAGGCCATGACGTTTTCTATTTTGGTGTGGCTGTTGCATATCTCTCCAAGTCATAAAATTTTCATAGGTGAACGTATTCCTTCGTGCACATGCTGTTCAGGTCTAATCTGTGCAGTGTTCATGGGAAAAGTTTTTAAAAAGCGTTTTTCTCAGAAAACCTTTCACGTCTAAGCCGTCAAAATATTGTAAATTCCCTCCAAAACTTGGTTTTTTAAAGGCTAAGCAGACTTTATCTCCAGTCTTGAAATTTTACTTTACTATCATGGAAACTGTTATTGATTGCAATTGACTGCAACCATAACAGTTAAAATATTCTTCGACTTAAGAATTTTCTAAGTTTTGTAGCGCCCAAGGCAGGTCTAACCTAAACAATAGTTAGCCACGTGTAGAAACTCTTCAGAACTCAGTTTGCAGTATACAATCATGTATTATCAATTTTACATTGATTATTGTTATTACTGGCTGTTAAAATTTCAAACGCCTAATGCTTGGGATTCTATTCTTTTCCTTGATATTTCATACAGAATCTACCAGCGGCATCGAGTTGAAGACCATTCCATCAACAACTAAGAAAAAACGAAGTACTTTCGGAAAAGTCCGGCCACAAGATGATCCGTTGTTCACTTCAGTACAAGAACTTAAAAGAAAAGAATATGGGGTAATAAATAATTTGTCAATTACATTCCAATTCTGCATCCGATTTAAAATTTCACTGCTACTGCAAGTGTCATTTTCGGTCTTGTCAGTCTTATCGATTTTACTCTTTTGGACATTTCCTTGGTGTTCTGTATTTTTTTTCCTTTGCAAGGACAAGAAGGTTACCTGTCAATGTAGATAAAAGTAATAAAAAATACTGAACACCAAGGGGAATGTTTAAAAGCGTAAAGTTGATAGAACTAAATAGATCGATAAATACAGAACGATTGACAGAAAGCTGTCATATTCCTAACTTCGAACAAGCATTTTCAAATGAAAATGGTCGGTTAAATCCAGTGTTATATCCTGTCAAACCTCCCCTTGCATGATTTTTCCACAGTTCCGTTATATTGACACTTCTCTAAACCTCAGACCTTGCAAAAATTCATACCGATACTCTAACTCTAAGGTATGATCTTAACAATTGTCATTTTCCTGACTTGGTACAGACATTTTCTGAAGAAAATGGCGGGTTAAATCAGGTTTTACTGCATGTCAATCAACCCACTTGTATGAAAACCTTTATAGTTCTGTATAAAACAACCTAAAAAGTTACTGTAAAATCCGATGTATTCCAATAGACAACACAGCATTGTACAGTCAAACGATAAACCAAACAAAAATGCACTATATAAACTAGCAAATACTAATATATGTTATCAAGACCATCCTTTATCATATCAGAACAGGTAACTGAATATTTTTCGAAAAGGTCTTGATATCTGCCACACACTTTTTGAAGAAAATTTCAAGATGTGATATTAAAAATCCTTGTTTCAACAAGCTTTCGGTCAGAATTTGATATCGTTTCACGAATTCTGAGTATTTGCTACATCCTCTGGTGGGAAATATAAAAAACAACTGAGCCGAGGCAAACTGTATTTTGCTTCTTGTTTGTTTGAAAATTTAAAGTTGTAACCACCTGTTCATTTTATACTTACATTGAAATAATTCTGCAACTACTTCCAAAGTTGACTTTGCACAGGCAGGGAACATGACAAGGGGAAATAATCTTGTAATGAACAAATTATTATAGATTCAAGTATGGAAATGACAAATGGTCTAAGTCAAAATCCCTAGATGAAATCTCAAAATCCCGAACAGCAGGAAAACAACAACACCTATATTACTGATCAGTGAAGCCACCAATAATAAGCAAATTTCCATACCTAATAATCAGGTTTAAGGCAGCCCCTGGCACCAGTTTGAGCGGTATTCTTTGCATATGTATCGAAGAAATGACAAATATTATCATCACTGGCCCGACACTAAGGCAGTCTACATTTCAAGACACTAGAAACAGAAAGACAATAATGGCTCGTAGTCAAGATATTTTAGAGATAATATAGAATAAACACCAAACATCCAAACATCCATCCAAGCTCGCATACCATAAGGCACCAGACCAAAGCATGAATGGACGAAACAACGAAGGTGATAATCAGCAATCAAGAAATACAGAAGAGAAAGTAAAACAGGAAACTAGTTACACGACCCCCATCAGAAACCCAGGTGCTCCGGGAGGTTAAGGAGTTCCTGCTCGTGTTATTCATGTATACGTACATGTAGTCGCGAAAGAGAAAGATGCACAGGAAATAACTTTGCTGTGGAAAATTGTATGAACGACATATAATGCACGTTGGCTGTACATTAATTTACATTTACTCTTTGACCAAACATTTGAAAAATGAAGTTCAATTTAAAGTACATATAAAATTTTTTATAAAGTTGTCTCAAAAACAAGCGCTCTATAGCTGTGATAAAAGTAAGCATATACCTGCTTGGGCACGGGGATTCCACTCCGCACGAAAGACAAGATCTTTATATAATTGGATAGAGGGTATACCGGGTTATATATCGGTACACAAAATTTAAAAACAAATCAATATTAGAGCGGCCAGTATTTGTTTCTTTTAGTGTTTAGCCCTTTTTTTAGTTTTTATGCAGCTGTTCTTTGCAGTACAGTAACTATAATTGTGGTGAAAGATTGGAACATTATGTTAATGACTTACATTGCATGTTTATTAGTTTTTCACTTATAAAGTATGATTCCTGATCGTGATTGCCAAATTTATATTCATAAGTGGAAAAATGTAAAAACAGACTTAGTATTTATTCAGGGCCTTGGTTTTGTATTTACATATCATCATAACTCTACCTATGTTACTTAATTTATTTTTTAATTATTGTAAACATATTTTATTCATAAATTCGTCATAATACAAGTACAATACTTACAAAAATGTATTGATATAATAAACGAACAACAATGGAATTTGGAAACAAGAGCAGAGCTCTTATATTAACACATGTTCCCTTATTTTATTTAGACTTATCTTGGAATACAATTAATTGAAGCAATAAAGAATGGAAATTTAAGACAGGCTGAACAATTAATTGATAAAGATGTAGATGTTCACTGTACCGACCAGGTAAGGAATGGAAATCTTAGACAGACTGAACAGTTAATTGATAAAGATGTATATGTTCACTGTTCCGATCAGGTAAGGAATGGAAATCTCAGACAGGCTGAACAGTTAATTGATAAAGATGAAGATGTTCACTGTACCGACCAGGTAAGAAAGGGAAATCTCAGACCGACTGAACAGTTAATTGATAAAGATGTAGATGTTCACAATAAAGACGTTGATGTTCACTGTACCGACCAGGCAAGGAATGGAAATCTTAGACAGGCTGACCAGTTAATTGATAAAGATGTAGATGTTCTCTGTACCGATCAGGTGAGGAATGGAAATCTTAGACAGGCTGAACAGTTAATAGATAAAGAAGTAGATGTTTCTTAGACAGAGTGGACAGTTAATTGATAAAGATGTCGACGTTCATTGTACCGATCAGGTCAGGATGTGAAATTTTAGACATGTTGAACAGTTAATTGAGAAACATCTAGATAATCACTGTACCGTTCAGGTAAGGAAGGAAAATCTCAGACAGGCTGAACAGTTAAATGATAAAGATGTAGATGTTCACTGTACCGACCAAGTAAGGAATGGAAATCTCAGACAGACTGAACAGTTAATTGATAAAGATGTAGATGTTCACTGTACCGACAAGGTAAGGAATGAAAATCTTAGAAAGACTGAACAATTAATAGATAAAGATGTAGATGTTCACTGTACCGATCAGGTAAGGAAGGGAAATCTCAGACAGGCTGAACATTTAATTGATAAAGATGTAGATGTTCACCGCACCGATCAGGTAAGGAATGGAAATCTCAGACAGGCTGAACATTTAATTGATAAAGATGTAGATGTTCACTGTACCGATCAGGTAAGGCCTGGGAATCTTAGATAGGCTGAACAGTTGATTAAGAGGTTGATGTTTATTGTAGGGATCAGGTTAGTAGTATACAGTGAAACCTGTCTAAACCGAACACCTTTGCGACTGCAGTTTTAGTTTGGTTTAGGCACTTGTTCCGATTAGACAGGTTAAATTTATATAAAAAAAGTAAACTTAAGATTTAATTTCAAGGTTTGGCTTACACAGGCTTCCAGTTTATTGAGGGTTTGGTATAGAAAGGTTTCATTGCACAACCATACAAAAAATATAAATAATCAAAATATTCAGTTGTATACTGTAATAAATAAAATCTAAGAAGTGTCCACTTCTTCAGATCTTCGGGCATCTTATGGGGATTGTAGTCTGCGATAATAACAATATTTACACAACAGCCCTAAATGCAAACAGAATAAAATTTTATTAATGCCGATTGAGAAGTGATACAAAGATAGTTACAGACGATGGGTCTTTTTTAGGTTTATATGTATATAGTCTTCCTCTGTTTTCATGAACATCATCTCTGCTGATTTAAAACAAAAACGAATCCAGTTACAAAGTATTAATACATTATATACTGATAGTGAGACTTCGGTTGTGTACGTTTCGTAAATTTATTATCCGTCAGATATGCAAGGGACCACAATTCTGGCGGACCAAATCTGTGACCAAAAATTTGTAAAGCAAGAATATGGCAAAATGGACGAAATAGTAAGTCAAAAGCATCTACGGACAGAGCTTTGCATGAGGGAGATAACTCCGTAGTGTTTATAAAAAAAAATGAAGAAAACTGTGCTGCTGCAGCTTCATGTACATTTAAAAGTTCTGGCCTGGGTTTCTTAAAACATCTTAAATTTCTCTCGTCTCAAAAAATGTACCTTTTAATTTCCTGGAATTTTGTTCTTCGAGGAGAGTCTAATTTATTTGTGGAAAATCTCAGGTTGAGATGTTTTATAAAACTTTTGCCATGTTAACTTACGGAGAGTAAGAATATTTTCATGACTGTATATTGTCCATTTCAGGCCGGTTGGAGTATCATGCATTATGCAGCCAGTGGTGGTCATGTCGACTTAATTATCAAGCTAAAACAAAAGGGGGCAAAAATAGATGTAGTGGACAAAGTATGTGGCATGCGACAATAGTCCAGTCAGTCAGTTCAGTATATAGAAAGCTTTGACTTTACTCGACGTTGCACTTACCGTTCTATTGTCTGATTTTTTTTAAACCCAAAATCTAATATTATAGTAGATTATATTTGGCAAAGGTCTTTATATACAATTTCACTGCTTATGAACAGCAGATTGTAAGCAGACTTTAAGAAAACTTTTGCTTCAAACGGCATTGCACGCATCATTTTAGTGTTGGTGGAATATTGGTTTTGTGTAAAAGCAGGCTGCCAATTGCAATATAACCAACTGTCGCAAGAAAATATCTTAAATAGACTTGATTTTCTGCAAAAAGGATAAAATTAGCAAGCTGGTTAAGAATAAAATATCCTTATTATCTCGTAATTACGAGAAAAAATATATGATTATTTTATACTAACGAAACACTTATTGTCATTACAAGATGATCTGAGCACATTTTTTCTAAGAGATATGATCTGCTTTCGTAATATTGGCAACAGAAGACGATGTGAAGTCCTTAAAAATTATGACTATACACTAAAGTTCAACTTGCATTTTCTTGAGGTTGAGGTATTATTCGACGTTAATTTTTTAGGGGCTGGCTTTGACTGTGAGATGAAAAAAACGTTAATGTATGCACTGCTCATTTGCTTTGGTATTTGTTGGGTACTTATAAGTTTTTATTTCACTAACACTCAGAACTAACTTTAATTATAGTCAGAAGAAATGCCAATACACAAAGCCACCAGGAAAGGTCATACAGAAACCATCATAGCACTGGTTGCTTTTGGTGCCACCTTCACAAGTATGAACAAGGTCGGTCTTATTCAGATTCTTAATTCCGTTTAAAGTATTCAAAGTGACTTAGAATTAATTTTGAATTAGAAGCTGACATCACGGTACCTTTTTTGTTCAAATGCCCTATATTCCCAAACTATTTGCACTAAGCTGAAAAAGGTACTAGTAATCCCAGAAACGATCGTTGGTATAATTGATCATTTCTTCATAGTATACCATCAAACCTTTTTACCTTGTCATATTGTGAGTTGACCTAAACATCAACTTTTTTCTTTGTGAGGGATGGGGGTCCCCGTCACTTTTTGGTTTGGTCGCTAGTGACTAATATTTGTACGTATACACATATTCACTCATTCGTAATATGCACACACATCCGTTGGATGTTGTATAATACATAATATGGGGAAAACTAATAATGAAATTAAAATTCATGTCTATATTACACCACTTTAACCAATAGAAATTGTTAAAAGCATTATGATTCTTAATTTCCAGGGCTCATTTTTCAAAAGTTAACCACATTTTTCAACATGAAAGATAAGTAAAACTTACATGTAACGCATGAAATTTTGCACAAATGTAGAACTTGAGAAGATGCACTCTTTAACAAAATTGTAGGATTGTGATATTTGTAGTTTTGCTAATCGTTTACGTTAAAAACTGTGGTTAGCTTTTGAACAACTGGGCCCAGATGTGAAAATTGTGAAAGATGTGTTGAAAATTATTTTCATGACTTTACTACATGTATATAATAATTATGAATTCTTTCATTGTATAGCCAACTAAGCGCTTTCTTTCTTTTCTATTTTTTCTCTTTCTTTGAATGAAAATAATTTTAGTTTCTATACAAAAACGGATGTTCGTATGATATCACTTGACGTTAGGCGTTGTAAGAAAGACTTTACAAAACGATTACATGTACCGCTAATACCCTAATAACAATTTTTTAACATTTGAAACGCAATATTCCTTTGTAGAGAGGACAGAGTCCCTTAGATTTGGCTGTAAAAGGCCGCCGTATTCCTGTTATAGAAGTGCTTTGTATGTTTGGTGTAGAGGTTCTGCTGCAGGACTGGGTAAGTGGATATAAAATAAAATGAAATAGGCAGCTCTTCACTCGATTCCTATTAAGGAGGATTGTTGTGGTTTTACGCCGCTCCAGCACGCAATGGCTATATTAAGGAGAAAGAAATGATGCCATTCATCGCCAAGTTTGCAATTACGAAAAGACTCTAACCTTTTGATCATACGATATTAGCTATATTTCTGTTTTGAATTCTAGAGTTTATTTTCATATTCCCTGTTATCTTCTCGGTTTTCTTCTTAAAGAGAGCAGTTTTAAACAGAATAGACAAAATATTTACCTTTATATTGTACGAATTTGTAGCCGATATAAGACTAACGAAACGATTGCATATCTAAGTACAAAGTATTTTTTTTTGCTTAATCAGCCAATCTTTAATTATTTGAAAAACGAATGAAATCTTATCCTGAATATACTTCCTAACAACATACTGGAACCTCATCGCCAACAAAATTTGCACGCAATTGAATCTGTATTTTTTGTATTGTGAAAAGAGTTGTTGGGAAAGGTAACAAAAGCGCTGTGTAACCTAAATCTGTCGATTTTTATACAACCTTTTAAACGACTACCGACTACACACAAACAAAATTTTAAGTAAATCTAACAAATGGAATCATTGAGTGATGCAGTGTTCTACCTTTAAAGAAAAGAGGTAGGGCCATTTTCCCTTGTATTTATTTCACAAGTAGGGCCATTTTCAACATGTTCAAAAATCTTTACAAAAATTCACTTTCCCACAGCTTGTTATTTATAGTTTAAGGTTTCATCAAAAGAAAATTAAAATTTTGAACATTTATCAACTTATAAGTGCTTAAAAAAGACCCAAAACACCAGTTTCATTCGATTTTATGTAAAATTTAGGAATTTACGGCAAAAGCTGAATAGGAAGCACACTCAGAACCAAAACCAAAATTTTATCAGAAGTTTGTCTGTGGCTTAACTATCAATTGCAGATTAAATCATCTTGGTTCTGGGTGTGCTTCGGTGCAAAATTTGATAAAATTGTTAAAATTATTCAAAAATGTGTTCAGCTGAAATTGTGGGGGTAATTTTCTGTCTAAATCTTTATTTTGGTCTAAATATTGCAAAATATTAGAAGTATATGTTTCAGACTACCACATGGTCAAAATTCTATAAGATTGAAGAACTTTTTGAAATGAAACAAATACAGGAAAAAGTGGCTGTACCTCTTTAAAGTATCTATGGTATCCTTTGTTGATATGTCAATTAAATGAACTTTGCCACATTTAAATCATATTGAAATATACAGTTCTTCGCAAATAATGTATGAATTTGATATTGTGTCCCGGACTTGTCCCATAATCTACCATAAAAATTGATAATAAATAGACCTCAAAATATGTCCAGTCTTACTTTTCGTTTTCACACAAGCACTTGTATAACACGGACTGTAAAGTTTACAAGTCACAAATCAGCTTTTCACATGGACATGTTATCTTTCATATTTTGGTGCCTGTGTCTAGTATACAAATTTTACATATAATAAATAATAAGGGAAACAGACATTCAGTAGGAAAGTAGTTTATGTAATTCCCATGCAAAATTGCCAATATGTACATCTAAATGTACAGTAGGCCTGCAACAACAATTATTCATAAATTAAAAAGTCAGACGTTTTTTTTTTCACCAATAAAATGCACGCTTAAGTTAGACTACTAGTATATTGAGACATGTGAGACATGCGTGCGGGAATATGATGCAAATTACTATAGAATGCATAAGTCTGACGTACCTTCAGTTCTGTACAGACATGGCATTTCTTGTAAAACCATCAACAATATTATATCAAAAAGCAAAAGGCCAAGTTAAGATACGTTACAACCGGAAATTTTTATAGATATTTTTGAAGAAACTTTC
>JAOXYH010332542.1:0-14768 GCA_028566455.1 Botula fusca | reverse complement strand
GATACATGGTGCCCTAGAGCCCTGCTCGGGTTAAAATCATAAGGCAGATTTGTAGTATAAAAAGCAAGATAGAGTTGTTGTAAGAGGAACGATAGTGAGATTGTAGCGCTGTGTGCCTGAGATGGCTATTCTGTGCATTTGTATATTTGTTAACATGTTTTACTGGATTTAATACAATTATTGAACTTTAAATCAACTTTGTGTCTACTTGGAACATTACTGAGACTACATAAGGTTCCATTTATTTATGTGACCAGCATTTTCATAGATTTCAGTGGAGAAATGCTGAATAGAGGTGCGTCATTTGCGTTTGTCGTCATTGGTACATGTATCATTTTTAATATCTAAAATTACTGGCACAAATATTTCTGCATTTGTAATTAAGACATCTTTAAAAAAATATGCAAACAATGAAAGAATATGGAGTAAATGCACATCAGACTAAGTTTCTACCAATAAATGGTAAAGCCAGGCAATGGAACAACACTTTTATTGTTGTTCTTCATCTTGAAGTCACCATGAGGCCTTCAACAATGAGCTATACGCATAGTAAGTTTAAGATGGCCCCTAGCACCAGTTTGAGCGGAATTCATTGCTAGATGTGGAACAATGCTACATCCATGTCTTTTTTATCCCATGGATGCGGGATCGTCAACAAACATAAATTAACTGGCAAGGTGTTCTTACAATCGCTGTCATCCGTGTACATTTATTTTTGTTTATCATGTTTATAAAACTCACAAAAGCAAATAACAATGAAAACTCAAAGTAAAATTATCTTTCCTTTATGGTGTCTGACAATAATTATATTCCTTCATGCACATCTGCATATAGTGTCCTTCCTTTGTGTAAACTTTCATCAAAATCCATCAAGTGGTTTAAGAGGAGTTACGCTTACGAAGTAAGTGTGGACAGACGGACGGACGGACGGACGGACAGACAGGGTGATTCCTATATACCCTTCAAACTTTGTTTGCAGTGGTATAATGATGACAATAATTCAAATAATTAAGCTATCAAAGTTAAGAATTTTGTTGAATATTTTCAATCAATGTCTGTTCTTCAATAGCAACTAGAGCTGCAATAAGATCTTCGTCTTCTATTTCATCTTTCTTTTGGCCCTTTTCCATAACATTTCCGCCTTTGCTAGCCAGTCTTGAGAAAAAAGATGTAATTTGTGCAGAGCTAAGCCACTCTTGCGCTTTAAAAATTTTTTGTCCATCAGCACCTACACACGTTTTCATTTCTTCAGCCACATCTGTTGGATTTATTTTTTTACCACTTACTTCTCCTTGTTGAAATTTTTGTGTCAAGAAATTTTTTATTTTCTCAGAGAATCTAATGACCTTTCTGGCTTTTCTTAGTGCCCATCCCATTGGTTCATGTAAGGATCCATTTTCGATACTATTACTAGTACCTGTAGTTGATTTCACATTCTTACATGTGATAACAACCTCACTACATAGCTGTGCCCACTGGAGCTTAATCTGATCATATGTAGATTGTTTTTCAAGTTTAAAATGATGCTTTCCACATAACAGGTGATTCTCTAATCCTGTATATGTGGAAAATATCTTTATGCATCCTACCTCCGGACAATAAAATAAAGAATTACGCACATTTTCTGTTTGAGTATTTTGATCATCATTAGAGCTATCCACAGGTTGAATTACTTCAGGCTCAGATCTTATATTTGTTTTTATGTCTCCTGTACACATTTTAGGAAGAACAAAATCTTCCAAAATCCTACAACCAGATTGGTGGTCATTATGCTTGGTGTTGGTGAACTTGTTGATATCGGTGTTGTTTACAACATGACCTGTTCCAATTTTGTATGCTTTCCTGAGAACAAGTTTGTCATCTTCAATATCAATGTCGTTATAATCATTTATTCCTTTCATCTTGTGTGTTGTAAATAATTGTTCAGTTGTATCTATCTCCGCATTTGCAATCTGACATCCTTTGACCCCTGAAAGAAACAAATAACAAATGTTTAAACCAACCCAAAATCAACTAGGCTTAACATTTCAGTTTGTATAACATTGGCCACATTCCTCAAACAATTATTTTGTGATCTAAGTAAATTTCACCTGAAAAAAGAAAATCATGCCATGTTTGGTTCAATCCATTGGGTTTTTGTCTAGAAGATGTTCAAATTCTGAAATGTTGATGGGCTTTGGACTCTCTAGTTGGATTGGATGAATTTCTGCTTATTTTTATACAATGGCCATAAAGTTTTTGAGGTCATATAATGTTATGGCACAGTCGTCGTTGTCATCGGCGGCGTCTGTAGACACTATGTTTTTGGTCAATACCTTCAGTTATACTTGACCAATCCTTATGAAATTTTTTCACAATATTCCTTGGCATAAAAAAAAGGTTGGGATCAAGTTTGGGTATTGTGGCCCCGTCCGTTTTATAAAAAGGGGCTAAATTGGGTATTTTCACATAATTGGCTGCAGAATATTTATTATTTATCAGATTTTGATGGGGATTCTTTTATATTGCTCTTCAGTAAATTCCAAGTCAGATATATGCCAACAGATTCGACGTCACATTTACTGTTTATGCGATAAATGGGGCCGAAAAGGGGCAAATCTAAAAAAAAAATTTTAAGTTTTTGTCCAGTTTTGATGCTGTTTTTCGGATGATCAGAAAAAATTGGGTAATTTTTGTTAAGAACCTTCCATACATCACTCCTGTAAGGTTTGGTTAAATTTGTTCCAGTCATTTCAGAGAATACAAACAAAATGGTTTTTTTTCCATTAGGCTCCAATGTTAAACTAAGTTCCCCCCTGGCGGCCATGTTTCTTAGCCGATCAGAAAAATTTGGGCAATCTTAGTAAAGGGTCTACCATACATCATTTCTGTAAAATTTGGTTAAATTTGCTTCAGTAGTTTCAGAGAAGATAGTCAAAATGTGTTTTTTCCCATAGGGTCCAATGTTAAAATATGTTCTGCGCTGGCGGCCATGTTTTTTGGCCGATCGAAAAAATTTGGGCAAACTTGGTAAAGGACCTTCCATACATCATCCCTGTAAAGTTTGGTTAAAATTGCTCCAGTAGTTTCAGAGGAGATGGTTAAAATGTGAAAAGTTAACGAACAGACGGATGGACGGACAGACGACGGACGCCAAGTGATATACGGTAAGTGACTGTATATGACTTATGTTTTTGCAGTCATTGTAATTTGGGTTATCATCTTTCCCTGTGCTGATCTCAGCCGCCTCTATTTTCCCGTAAAACTTGTATTATCGCCGCACGTGCAAATGTAGTTGACCCGAAGTTATCAACAGCTTGACCCGAACTTATCACCAAATTCTCCCAACTTTTAGACCAATTGTTTCAGGCAATATCTGCACAGAAAAACTTCTTTTGTAAATTTTCCGAAAGAATTTTAAACGATCTTTCTTTTAACACAAGCTATTGTCGTTCAGAATGTTGAAAAATGCATGAAATTTTCACGTCAAAAATGCGTTGGGTCCACTTCTTGATAAGTTCTACCGGGACTACTTTCATGATAAGAGAACAGTGTTCTGAAATCCCCCGCCACTACAGCATTGTGAAGAGTTTTTCTAATAGATTAAGGGGCATAACTCCTACAAAAATATTTGACCAGGACTCAAAATCGAACTTACGCAAGGTATTATAAGTTAAAGCTACTGTAAAAATTTTAAACTAATCAGATGAGAAATAAATTTGATATAGCACTTAAAAAGAATTTTTGTCAATTTTTTTAGTGATTAAGGGGCACAACTCTTACAAAAATATTCAAAAAGGACTAATCTTCAAACTCCCTCGAGGTATTATTGAGTTAAAGCTACTGTTTAATTTTTTTCAAATCAGAAGAGAAATAAATTTGCCAGAACACTTACGAGGAATTTTTGTCAATTTTCTAAGTGATTAAAGGGGCACAACTCTTATAAAAATTTTCGGACAGGACTTATCTTCGAACTCCCTCAAGGTATCATAAAGTTAAAGCTACTGTATAAAGTTTTTTCAAATCAGATGAGAAATAAATTTGCTAGAGTGCTTACAAGGAATTTTTGTCAATTTTCTAAGTGATTAAGGGGCACAACTCTTACAAAAATATTTGGACAGGACTCATCTTCAAACTCCCTCGAGGTATTATTGAGTTAAAGCTACTGTATAAATTTTGTTCAAATCAGATGAGAAATAAATTTGCTAGAGCGCTTACAAGGAATTTATGTCAATTTTCTAAGTGATTAAGGGGCATAACTCTTACAAAAATATTCCGACAGGACTCATCTTCAAACTCCCTCGAGGTATTATTGAGTTTAAGCTACTGTATAAATTTTGTTCAAATCAGATGAGAAATAAATTTGCTAGAGCGCTTACAAGGAATTTTTGTCAATTTTCTAAGTGATTAAGGGGCATAACTCTTACAAAAATATTCGGACAGGACTCATCTTCGAACTTTTTCGAGGTATTATTGAGTTAAAGCTACTGTATAAATTTTATCCAAATCGGATAAGAAATTAATTTGCTAGAGCGCTTACAAGGAATGCACGGACGGACGGACGGACGGACGGACGGACACACGGACGGACGGACGGACGCCCGGCATTTCTATATCCCCCGCTTTCGCGTTGCGGCGGGGGATAAAAATAGCTGAAAAATTATCTAACCGACATTACAGAAAGCAATGATATCACCTACCTCCATTTAATGAAGATTTATTAAAATGTGAAGCGTAAACAATGTAAAAATAGTCCGATCTTCAACGTTTCGCAAATCCAACCGGCGTTGTTTACAAAAGTGACCTTGGACATTTCCATGTGACGTCATAAGTGAACTTTTCGCAGATTTTTTTTTAACAATGACATTTTCATTGAATATTTGTTAAGACTGTTATTTTACATTCAAATAGCTATCATTTATGTGTTCTTTGCAAAGTAGAATTATTCAAACATTTTTCAAACTGAATATAGGATGACATTTACATTTGAAAATAGAGTTATTTTTTTACGTATTGTTGATCCAAAGGAGTGTCCGCGCATAAATACCATGACTTTCGTCCAATATTTCCCGCGAAGAAACTAAAACTTGATTAATGTAGACAAAATTTGTAATTTTTACGATGATAAATATGTTATCTGAATTTTGCACGCTTAGATATTGTAAAATATCATCCCGCTCGCCAGAATATGAAGCTTTGGGCTCGTTCGCTGCGCTCACTCGCCCACAAGCTTCATATTTTGGCTCACGGGATGATATTTTACGATATCTATCTGTCAAAATCCAGATAACATATACTGCTCAAATACTACAGTTGTAACAAACTTACCTGTGCCAGAATCTAGGGCATGTTTCATGTCTGATGCTGTTAGTATGTCATGTCCACTAGCAGCAAACCACTTCATTTTTGTCCTCATGTGTGCTATCTTTGAGTCGCAATACGACTTTCCTGCTTGTGGTTCAGAATAGCAGTATTGTTTTATCTTAATGCCTGCATAAAAATACAAAAACAAAAATCAATACTCTCAGTTCCGATAAAATATTTTTAGATACATTTATTAATGGACAAGTCTTCCCCTTAAAACATATCGTATTATGCCTAATTACCACCCCTCCCTAATATTAAAGCACCCCCCCCCCCATTTTTTCCAAGCAAACTCTTATACTTTATGAACTGCAACCAAAGTTTTATGCTAAAAAACCTTCCATTGCAGAAGAAATACAATTTCAAACAGCCTTTTTCAATCCAACAACCAGGGAAGATCATGTGAAGGGAAGGGAAACGAATTTCAACAACTACTTCCTGTTGAGGCACATTCTAATACCTGAACAGGATTCGAAAAAACATGTAAAGATTCCGGATTTTACTGATTTTTACTAACTTTAATAAATGTCCCCCTTTTTAAAGTATGCAGCACCCCTAAGGGTGCTTATTAGGCATAATACGGTAGTTAAACAATTGCTGATACTGTGGATTCATTAGATTTCGTCAAGTACCAATTTCCGTGGTTTCGGTGGGTGCAGTCAAACCACAAATTTAAATGTCCAACGAAATGTATATTTTGCATAACTTTGTAACTGTAAAATTGCAAAACCACAAATTTCAGTATCCTCGAACCTACTGATTTTTCCTTAACTATGAAAATTGGTACCTATTGCTATAACAATTGCTATATTACTAATGCCACCTCAACAATTTCCAATTGCTTATATTTTTTGAATACATTCCCAATAGGGTCCAATGTGAAACTGTCTAACACAATTTTGAAGTGGACCACCCAAGGACTATTGTGATCAAGTTTAATTCCAATCAGCTTAGCTGTTTCGGAAGAGAAGATGTGTAAATGCATTTCCCATACGCCAATGTTTAAATGAACGGTTGCGCTCAATTGGCCTAGCCATTTCAGCGAAGAAATTTTTTTTTTAAATTAGCAGAAAAATGGCAATAACTCAACTAGAGGCTCAGTGGCTGAGCCTGTATCGCTCACTTGGTTGAATATCATATATCAATCCTGTCAAATACAGTTCAGTTTGCTTCAGTAGTTTCAGAGGGGATAATCGGTTTGGTTGTTCCAATAGGGTCAAATTTTAAACTATATTCTGCACTGGTGGCCATGTTGTTTGGCAGATCATAAAAATTTTGGCACTTTTAATAAATGGCTTTTCATATATATCACTCCTGCAAAGTTTGATTCAATTTGCTTTAGTGGTTTCAGATCAGAGCAGTTAGTGTTTTTCCCAAAGGGCCCAACATTTTTTAAACTATGTTCCAAGCTGGTGGTAAATTTTTTTTGCTGATCGGAAAAATTTGGCGATTTTTTGATGTGTAAACTATTATTTACAGGTGAGTGGCCTCATGTGATCAGTCTAGTTACCTGTTGCTTGACTTATCTTCAATAAAGTAAACCAAAGTTGTCCGCAGTGGTAACATCCTGCATTGTCAGAACGGAGAAAAACCTCTTTTATATTGGGAATTTGCTGTTTTACAGTCTGTAATACATTTTCTAGTAGAGACGCCACTGAAAACCAATCCTGTTTCGCAGAATCCAACACATGACAGTAGGTTCTGTGCTGCAATATATTAAAAAACATACATTTTATTAATATTAGGAGAAAAATTTATTGAGCTAAAATTCACCTTGATTTTTTGGATGGAGAGGTTATCAACCATCCCTCAGTGTGACATGCAGTGTGTATGGTGATTTTGTCATGAGAGCTAAATTGTTGTCTAAGCAACTACTCTCTCTGGGTCGTGTTCAGCCATTGTTAATTCACTTCAGAAGTTTTACGGTTGTCATCATGACTTGATAGACAAGTATGATCTTTCCACCTCACAGATGAGGTTGGTAATTTTTCAGTATACCGGATTGACAAACACCGAATTTGACTCTTTATCAAATATTCCAATTGTGTGACTGGTGCCGTGCATGGGGCAGACCATGCTTACCCTTCCAGAGCACCTGATGATACTCCCCGTCATTCTGAGAAGTCCATGCTGCTTGATATCTTTGTTATCTTAGTGTGTATTCTGTATTGTCTTGGTTTTTTGTTCTCGTTGCCTCCTTTGTTTCAGTTGCATGTGTCCAAGTTTTTGTCATTGTCAATCGATTTATAAATACAAACATAAAAGAGAATGTATGATATAAATTGAATTTGTCAATATTTTAAGATATAATACTTACACATAGTGCATCATCTGCATCTTTATACACACAGACAACCACATGCCAGTTTTTCCCCCGTTGGCCAAACCAATCTGATTGTTTCTCTCTATGGTAAATGGGAAGAAACTTCATTGCCCAGTCCATCACTAGAAGGGCCTGGTCCTTAGAAATGTTTTCAAGGGCATCTAGTCTAAATTGGTCCTGATTTACAGTCCTCAATATGTGTGATTTCCATGAAAGTATTTTTTGAAATGCATCAGACAGAATCTTGCTGTACTCGTCCTTGCATTCTTGAGTAACTTGAAGTGCATCCACGAGTGTATGTAGTTGAGACACAATGTCTTTAATGATTTCACAGCGGTCACATTTCAAAGTATGTACATGTTGACAGGTATTCCTAAATCTATCATCTTTCGGATCACTTAAACTCCAATCAATACAATGGTCTGCACAAATGCTTGATTGTTCTATATGCAGTTTGTAGTCAGTTTTCATATAAATTCTGCTAGCTGCAAGTTTCGAAGATATATCCTTATGGATGTCTGGTGACAAAAATCCAAGGTCTTTCAATTTGTCATTCAATTTATGTAACTCTTGGTACCCTTCCACTCCTTCAGCAGTAGTATTGTCTAATCCTTTCAAATTTTTACGTTTGGAAGCAGCACATGCCCGTAAAATATGAAATAGAGACGTACGACCAAGAGGCTTAAAGTTGGATTCTTTGCAATATGCTTCATACATCTCCACTAACTGTGAATGGCATAATGTGCGCACCACATCTGGTATAGTTAACTTTTCTCCAGAATCGAGACTGATCTCTCTTGTGCCATATGAAACAATCTGAACAAAATTTGGATCAAAGAAAAAATTTAATGCATGCTGCATTTTTGCGAGATCCATTCTTTGCCTTGTCTTTTTTACTTGTTCTTTTATATCTAGACCAGAAGAAGAGTTTGCTAATAATCTTGCTTGATCAATTTTATAAATAGTTAGACCTGGAATACGTTGAAGTAACTCGTCTTTTGTCATTGTCTTTGATACAACAGATAAAATCTGTGCTTTCAATTTGTTGTCAGATGTTTCTTCATAGAGTTTCAAAGTTTTATTAAGAAGTTCTGTATCAGATGGCGATCTTTGATGTTCTGTGAAAATGAGCTCCTTAAGTTCCCTAGATTGTCCTGGAGCAATCAGATTTACTAATTCATCAACTGACTCAGTAGCTTTCCTTTTATAATAGCGTAAAGTACTTGGTTGGGCTTTAGTTATGTCTGTGTGGAGCTGCCCTCTCAACGGACTGAGACGACCACTAGATATTAGTTTAATAGTGTCATTAGCGTGTTTAACAGAACCTATATATTCCTCGGAACTCCAATTGGACGTCTGAGACAAAGTCTGTGAATTCTGATTTATATCTGTAATCTGAAATATAAAATTGATCGTATTATACAAGTAAACAAACCAGAGGCTCCCGAGAGCCTGTAATCGCTCACCTGGCTCAAGTTTGCCAAAGATTGACTAAATTCTTTCAGAGGAGAAGATTTTTTAAATTTCACCCACCCCCCCTTTTTTTCTAGTTTTAGCATGGCGGCCATTTTGTTCAGTGGGCAGGGTTGTCAGACAAAATTTTAATAAAGGACCACACAAGGACCATTCCTGCCATGTTTGGCTAAGATTGGCTTTATACTTCCAGAGAAGAAGATTTTTTAAAATTTCATCCCCCCTTTTTTCTATTTTTAGCCTGGCGGCCATTTTGTTCAGAGGTCAGGGTTGTCGGACACAATTTTGGAAGGGGACCATCCAAGGACCATTCCACCAAAGTTTGGTCAAATTTGACCCAGTCGTTTCAGAGGAGAAGATTAAAATATGAAATGTTGACGGACGACGGACGGACGGACGACAGACGCCAAGTGATGGCAAAAGCTCACATGGCCTTTCAGGCCAGGTGAGCTAACAAAACAAATTTTATACAAATGTGTTATAACCATTTATCAACTTAATGCAGTAGGTTTAGATGCTTCTATAAGAAAGCATGTTTTTTGTAATGTAACGTATATTGTACCATAGAAAATGTTAAAAGGAAAGTACTTTATGGTTTTTTCCCCAAAAATTCGCAAGCGGTTCCCCGGAACCTGGTGTCTCGCCTGCTCTAACTGTTGTCAGTATAATTGTTTGATTTTCTTTTCAAGAGTATTAAATTTAGGCATTTTTTTAATTGAAACATTAAATTATCTCTAAACTGGAATTATTTTTGTTTTATGGGAAACAAACCCAAAAAAATCATAAAGTCCAATTATCTGTAAAAATATGGTAATATTAACGAGGGGCGAGACAAAAATTTGTTTCTCATTATGTTATGTGGTTGTACAAAAACTCACAGATTCTTGACTGTCAAAACACTGCTGTGGAACACTGTTGTCTATGGGTGTGGGCTGTTCATCTTCTTCATGCATAACTGTCTAAAAAGAAACGAGAATTTTGCATATATTTCAACTTCCTTTAACATGCATAAGGCTGTAAAAAAATAATATTTTTTTGGTCATTTACTGTCAGTCTCTTTGCTGGTAACACTGTCAACACTAAAGTCATGCCACATTTTTAAAAACATTGCATAGCATTGGCATATGTTCATCTTCCATATATCTTGTGAAAAAAACTCGTAATTTTTACAGGCTGATAGATTGAGTACATCCCTGATTTTCCATTATTTGCATTATCAAATAAAACTAGATGGAACTGTGGCCTGAGGAGCCACAAAGTTATACCCCCGCCCCCTTTTTTGTTACAAGTATCCATATTCAATGAGAGTTACATGCCATATTGCTGATAAAGCAAATATTTAACAAAGTTCTAAGACTGTAACTTTTTTAAAATTTGACGAATCAATCTGTAAATATCAGATGCACAAGTTCTTATAGTCACTAACATTCTGACAACATTTAGAAAAGAAATATTGAAGGAGTTCTGAGAAAAGCTCCAAACAAATATTTTTTGTTATATAGACTAAGTAAGAAAAAATCCAAAAATGCTGTAACTTTTTTAAAATTTGACAAATCAATCTGAAAATAACAGAGGCACAAATTCTTATGGTCGCTAACATTCTGAAAAAATTTTAAAAAGAAATATAGAAGGAGTTCCGAGAAAAGCTCCGGACAAAAAATGTCTACGGACAGACGGACGGACAAGGTGATTCCAGTATACCCCCCCTAACTTCGTTGCGAGGGGTATAAAAATATTTTCAACCTTCATGACCTTTCTTGCAAAACTCACTTTGTACCCTATATTCCTGATTGTTTTACGTCTCATACACCCGTCCTTTTAAAATAATTGTGTGTATTGAGTTATTGCCAACGTTTTGATTGTTAAGGTGACGTCAAAGAGTCCCTGTTCTAGTGGAGGTTAGCGGTGACGTCTCGATTGTTTTCTCAAATTCCCTGTCTTTCTCATGGATGGAGTGCAGTGTCTCTGACACTTATTTATTTTTTTCAAGTTTGCAATTTCATATGTAAAGCATGACAAAGTATGATCAAATTTGATTCATATACCTCAATCGAAGGTTCTTCCAATTCATCAAAATCATCTATGTCATCAACATGCTCAAGTTTCATCTTATGATAACAAGGTTTGCATAGTCCTGAAAAAAATTTAACTAGAATAAGTAATTACTAAAATGATTTTACTACAACAATTGAATAGTTTATGGGCATGTAAAAATGTGTGATGTTCTGACAGTAAAATTGTGGAGACCTACTAGATTTGTAAATTTCCTTGTTTTTTTTATAATAGATACACTGTAGTCTCTCTGACACTTACAATATAGTTTCTCCTTATAACCATAGTATCAACTCAAGTGTAAAAACGACATAAGTTCTAGTTATAGCGACATATGATCTCCTTATAACAACATAGTATCTTGTTATAATGACATAGTATCTATCTCATTATGGTATTTGTTTCGTGATTTCTGTCATTGTGGGAGTTTCCTGTTATCCTTTCTCTACAATCAGTCTATTTTTTTTTATCATGAAGACTGCTACTTTAGCTGTATTAAGGTTAAATAGTTCACAAAAAGTTAATAGCTTCTTAGACAAGTGCATGCTAAAGATTGGGATATTTTCCACAGGTTGAGATTTTTTTTCTTTTCCCCAGTGATGGAAGTGAAACGAGGGAAATCGAATATTAACAAACCAATACAACCATGAAATATGGGTCATGTGACATTCAATTTTTCAGCACAATTCAATCGTCCACCCCTTCTTTGTAAGGGCCAAATTAAATAATAAACACTTTTGTTTATTATATTACCTGTTCCAACTGGAAGAAGCACACCATATTTCCTTATAATGTTGAAGGATTGTTTGGCTGTAAGTCCATGTTGTGGCTTTGCCTTGGAGTTACTTGGATGTTCAGGGTGTGAACATTTTCTTCCTGGTTTCCACTGCAAACCTTTACTATATCTGCAATAAGATTTATTTCAAATTCATTTATAAACAAAGATAAGTACATTCCTGCAAATGTATATAATTGACTAGATGACATGTATGGGGGCCTAATGGCAGCAAAAATGGTTTACAAGTAAAGAATGTGCATATCATATGTGGGAGGGTTCTCCAGAGAGTACCGTAAATTGGGTGGGGGGCAGTATAAATCAAAACTTGATCATGACTAAAAACAAATGTCCCACTGTATTTAATATTCAACATAGTTTGGAACCAAATTAAAGTTTCTAATGCCAAAATTTTATGATTTCATTGAACAACTCATTTTCCTGGTGTCACATGTATTCATGTGATTAGCAAAATCGTGAAGGGACCTTGTTTATCGTTAATATTACTGACTTAATCTACACAACAAAACCGAGTTGGCGGCCATCTTGAATGGGGTGCTGACCTGCCAGACACAATTTTGAAAAGGGACAACTTAAGAACTTTTTAACTTTGGTTGTAACAGTCCAATTGGCTTAACGGTTTCAGAGCTGAATATTTTTTAATCCATATCCCATAGGGTCCAATGTTAAACTATGGTCCCGGCTGAAGGACACAATTTTGAAAAGGAACCACCCAACTATTGTAACCAAGTCTGGTTCGAATTGGCTTAACCGTTTCGGAGGAGAATATTTGAAAATTGAAAATGTATTTTCCATAGGGTGCAATATTAAACAATGGTTCCTGCTGGCAGCCATTTCGGATGGATTGTGGACTTGCCAGACATAATTTTGAAAGGGGACCACTTAAGGAATATATCCAAGTTTGGTTCCAATTGCAGGGCTCTACAGTAAGGCTTGTCCGGTTGTCCGGGACAAGTTCAAAGCCAAGTCGGACAAGTCAGTTTTGTTAATCACTTGTCCGATAGGACAAGTTAAAAATTTTCATATTGTAAACCACTGTAAATTTTTTTTTTTTGTGGTTCTAAAAAGTTTACAAAAAGATATGCAACTTATGTTGTATATAATCATAGTGATGAAGCATTATTAAGACTTTGTAATAGATTATTATTTATGACCCCTAGATATCAATGCAATATTTGCATTTATTTCTAAAAACTGGTAAAGCTATTTTGATTTACCGAATTTTCTATTTATTGTATAAAAGAATCAATACTTTGGAAAACTTAAATTTTGGACAAGTTGGTAGGGCATTCGGACAAGTGAAACAAAATGTGTACTTGTCCGAAAGGACAAGCTCTTTCAAAAGTTATTGTAGAGCCCTGAATTGGCATAGTGATTTCAGAGGAGAAGATTTTCAAATGCATTTTCTATATGGGTCCAATCTTGTCCCCCCGGCAGCAATGTTAGATATGGTGCAGACCTGCTAGACACAATTTTTAAAGGGGACCACAAAATGACTATTGTGACCAAGTTTGTTTCACATTGGCTGGCAGAGCAGTTTCAGAGGAGATTTTTAAATGTTTTGGTCAAATTTTGAAAATTGGATTAAAAAGGGCAATAACTTTTCAAAATCGCAGGATAAGTAGATTTTGTTGCGCTGATCAATTTTATCCTCTTAGAGTTTTTTAATATCTGTAACTGTTTTTATACAACCGGGGAAAAAAATTGAGGTCGTATAATCATATGATACTGCCACTGGTGCAGCCATCGTCGTCACCCGGCAGCGTCGCCAGACACTTTGTTTCCATTTGGTAACTTGTATGTTCCAACTGACTAATCTTTATGAAATTTTGTTAATTTTCTAAGTTAAAGGGGCATTAGGCCCCAAAACTCCTAAATAAATATTCAACCAGGACCCATCTTCGAACTCCCTTGAGATACTATTGAGTTAAAGCTTCTGTATAAATATTATCCAAATCCGATAAGAACTACATTTTCTAGAGCGCTTCCAAGGACATTTTGTCAATTTTCTAAGTTATTAAAGGGCATAACTCCCACAAAACTATCCGACCAGGGCTCATCTTCGAACTCCCTTGAGATATCATTGAGTTTAGGCTACTGTATAAATATTATCCAAATCTGATGAGAAATAAATTTGCTCTAGTGCTTACAAGGCAGACGGACGGACATACGTCTGGCATTGCCATATCCCTGTGTAGCATTGGGCGGGGGACAAAAAAGGCCAAATTTGGTAATTTCACATAGTTGGCTGCAGAATATAAATTTTTTATCAGATTTTGATGGGGTTTGTTTCATATTGATCTTTTGTAAATTCCCAATCGGTAGTATGGAAATGGATTTGACTTCGCCTTTACCAATTTCGAGATAAATGGGGCCCAAAAGTGGCAAATTTTTTGTCCGATTTTGATAGGTTTTTTTTTTAATGGACTCCTTATGAAAATTAATCATGGATATCAGGAGTTAGATTTTTATAACCTTGTCCCATTTACGAGCTATCAGGGTCCCATAGAGGCCAAACATTTAATTTTCATTGGATTTTCATGAAATTTGTTTCTTTGGATTCCTCTTGATGTAAGCTTTCCAAGCTATAATGGAGTCAAAGGGGCAAAAATTCGTTTTTTTTTCAAAATTTGTTAAATTTTTATTTTTTGTTGGATTTTTTTGGGATTTGTACGTCAGTAGGACAGCCACGATTCGATTTTGGGACGTCATCTATTGTTTGTCGATTTATAAAAGTAAAGGGAGGTCACATACGATTCAAAATAGATGGCGCCCTTTGCA
>JAOXYH010331434.1:0-14773 GCA_028566455.1 Botula fusca | reverse complement strand
AAATTTTCCTTAGATGGTCCACTTTAAGTTTTATGTCTTGTTTACGAATCAGAAATCCAAAATGACCTTCATTTGCCAACAAACATGTTTTAAGTTGCCAATACCGTATATGATTCACTAAAACAGGCCAGATTCACCAGGTGAGCGATACAAGCTCAGGTGAGCCTCTAGTTTATATGTTCTCACCAATTGTAAAACATTTGTGAAAAAAATACCATTGCACAGTTTTAAGGAAAAAAAGAATGATTAAATATACGTATCGTTGTGTAATTTGCAGTATTAGAAGAAATCAAGTTTTTGGGTTTTGACACGTTGGAAGAATTTGAAGATATTATGAAGAAAGGCTCCTACAAATGCTTTTGGAACCGGGTGTATTTAGTTGGCAACTATGGTGTTGGCAAAACAATTCTAGCAAAGATTTTAGTAGGAGATACAGCACCAGAAGTTCGAAGGTCTAAAGATGGTATCTGGTTGTATATAGGTCTTGCTGGAATTGATATCCATCACAAAGAATCGATCTACTTTCCAAAAGGTGATTTTGGGAACGATTGCATTGTAATCTGACCTCTTTGTCACTACTTAAGTGACCAACATGTTCTGGCAGCCCTGTTTTCTTTCTTAAGATTATAAATGAAAGTAAATTCCTTAAATTTAGAAAACGGCTGAGGCAGATAAGTTGTAATTGTTTGATATATGTGTTTTCTTTTTATGAATATTTAAGATTTCAACAAAATTGTTAATATTGATACGGTTAATATACGTTTTATTTAATTATTTAAAGCGAGATTTCTCATGAGTGCTTCCGAGCCTTTTGTTGTAATTTTATCTCAGCTTCTATCACAAAAGGGGGATACATAACGTTCAGGATAATCCCCCTTTGATCGGTCTGGCAGTCATTGTCTTTCATCTATAAATCGGACTTGACACCTCACTGGGTATTACAACTTGCAATTTGACTGGTGCCCTTAGCAGAACATGACATGCTTACCCTTCCGGAGCACCTTATGTTACTTCTCTGCTTTTCATGGGACTCCAGATTGCTAGATGATGATGATGATGATGATGATAATACTTTATTTCAAGAGGATAACACAGTTTAAATAGAAGTCGGGGGGACTTCGGTCGTGTGCAGTCACTTTTGAATTTGAAATTGTCTATTTTACGCACTTGGATAGCAATACAGCAGCTTAACCTGCTAATAGCGTTTATATTTCCCAACAGATTCGCTACACCATAGAATGTATTAAGTACTGAGAATTCGTGAAACGTCGTCATATTCTGACCAAATGCTTGCTGTAACAAGGATTTTTAAGACCACACCTTGACATTTCTTTCAGAAATTTTTTTGGAGGACATCAACACCTTGTCGAAAAATGTTCAGTTACATTTAAGTATTTGCTAATTTCTATAGTGCATTTTTGTATGGTTAATCATCTCATTGTACAGTCCTGGGTTGTCTATTGAAATACCCCGGATTTTACAGTATCTTTTTAGAATTAGTGGGAGGTTTGGCATGCTGTAAAACCTAGTCTAACCCACCATTGTCATTGAAAATATCTGTACCACGTCAGGAGTATGACAGCTTTCTGCCAATTGTACTGTAGATTTCTTGATTTTGTCAGTCTTATCGATTTTATTCTTTTGGATATTTCTCTTGGTGTTCAGCGAAACTGCTGTCACATAAATCTTTTTGTCAGTGCTAGTTAAATCCTTTGTTAATATTATCACATCAGAAATTCTGTGGTCGCCGTCATGATTTGTTTGAGCTCTAGAATGTGCAGATCTCACAAATGTAACAAGATATCTTCTGTTAGATTTTCCGTCATGCTGGATTTTTTATCTCATCGGGCATGGCAATTCAAGGGATATTCCCACTTGCAATATGACAGATGCTGTTAACGAAGCACCTTAGCACCTGATGTCACTACTGGTTTTTATTGGAGTTCACTCTACAAGTGCTTTTTAGTTTGTTTACTACATGTTTTCGATTTTCTTTTCGGCATGTTCTAGTTCTTGTTATTTGATTTCACGCTTTTGCCTTTTCCATCAGAATCAGAAATTTGAACACTACATAAAACAGAGATAGATAAACAAATTGACTCCGCCAACAGCATTGACCAGGTGTAAGGTAGAGTAAGACTCCTTATTTCTATAAAATTTATATTTGGCACTTGAGTGGCAATGAACCCACACTATTATTAAAACAATATTTGTAAAAATATATAATAAAGAATATTTTGTACGTATTAAGGCAGTGCTGTCAGAACAGTATTGACAACGATGCTGATGTCATTAAACATGCAGAATTTCACAAACTTTCGAGAAACAGAAGAGGACCAAAGTGAAAAAAGAAAGATCACAAAGTCGACGAATCCAGAACGAGAAGGTGATAAACCATTAAAATCAGAGGATAAAACCAAACATCAGGATAAGGACGTATTTGTACACCAAAAAGAAGAGCATAGGTCACAGCCGAAACCGCTGTTGATAGGGCTTACAAGTGAGGGAGGCTTCGTTGGTGATATTTTACAGACCATGTCAAACGAAAAGATCCGAGAACTGGTTATAGAAGCACTGAAAGATGGAAAATACAAAATGCAGATTGTACCTATAGACATCTGGGATTTTGGAGGACAGAAAGATTACTATATGACACACCAGCTGTTCATTACAAGCCGTGGAATTTTTGTTTTAATGTTCAACGGAAGTCTTGACATACACAAACACATGCCAGATTTATCTTTCCTGCCGGGACATTACTGAAAACCTACAGTTGCAGGTAATAAAATTTCTTTCTATTTTTTATCTCCCTTTTTTTCTAGAAAAGAGTCAAAAATACTTATTATACCTATAAATGTTTTTTAAAATATGGTTCGACTATATGCTGTATATATTCATTTTTACTTTTACTATATAAGAAATAATTTACTATTAATAAATGACTTCAATGTATCGAAAAAAACTTCGTGGTCAGTTTTCAAAGCATCTTAATATCATTTGAAAACTTGTTTTTAATCTTATTTAAATTCAAAGAATAATATATTTCATATTTTTATTGACACATTTAATTTCATTTTAATTTTGTACGAACTTATAGATGGACAATAAGTTGCATATGTCTACTGAAACATAGTTAACATACTTCGATAGAAAAAATACAGTTAATTTTTGTGTGAAACTATTATAACTATAAAAGTTTAAAAATCAGCTGCTGACATAGATACATTATGTTGGCATATATCTGCCAGTACTTAGTTCAATTAAAGTCGCAAATAAGTAAACTTGCCATTTAGTCAACTTGTCAATTATGTAAATCGACTTGCAGATAAATAAGTAAACTTGTCCATTAATTAAGTCATCAAGAAATATGCTCATATAATTATCTCTTAAGCAGAGTTCTTATTTCACAACTACACATTTGTCTGACAAGATTACATAGAGATGAGTGAATTTATTCAGACTTAAGTTAGGTATTATGTGATACCTGCCATCAAAATTCACAAAGAAAATGTATTTGTAAGGTAATATAACAAATGACTTACATTTTCATATATTAGTATATATTTCAAATAGTGAATTAATGTGTCTCATGCGTGAATTTTAATTTGCAGTATACCTGAAACATTGGGTTAACTCCATTCTTACGTACTGTAGAAGAACGAAGAAGTGTTTTCCAAGAATTGTGTTTGTTGCTACTCACAAGGACAAGATTCCAGAGGTATTTGAAATATTTAATGAAGTCGATCATTACACGTTACACAACACACTTTGCACGAAAATCGTTTTGCTTTATTTACCAAAAACAGTCATATGTCCCCAGTCCCAGTAGTAACATCAGCAAACAGAGAAGTTGCATCTCAAAGGTATGTATTAGATACAGTGTGATAAGGAAATCAAAGTCCCATTACTCTTTTAAAAATATCTGAATCAAAATGGCGATATAATGTGATCATCGTCATACCATAGGTAACAATCTTGCAAAATATATATCAAATCTGCACAGTAGTTTCAGAGAGGTTGTGTCCACAAAGTATGCTTATGATACAATGTGATGAAAAAACAATAGAGTACTATAATTCCTGTAAAATCGCTGAATCAAAATGGCAGTATAGTGTGATCAACTTCATATCATAGGTAATTTTCCTGCAAAATAATAACGAAATCTGCATAGTAGTTTCAGACGAGTTGCGTCCAAATGTTATTGAGACGGACGCAGATGGACACACAAACGAACAAATGGACACACGGATACACAGATGGACACACGGACGAAAACCATTACTAAGTCCCACTCTCGCGTTGCGTTGGGAGACAATAAAAACTTTCTCGAATGTTTATATCCATATCGAAGAAAATTTTAGTTTCCTCTTTATTTGTGTCGAGAGCTCTTTTTCTAAAAGGAGTAGTAAAGTTCTTAACAGTATGTATTTCTGACTGGTATGCCATTTGATGCTATACATAGATAATTACTAGTTAAACAAAAATAAGACATTGTATTGTATATTTTAAGGTTCAGGTTGAAACAAGACGGCAGACATTGATCAAGGAAAAAGATGATCTGTTCAGATCACATGCTGGGCGTGGCCATTTGGAATTCAAGGGGCTGATTTTCATAGATGCGAGAAACAGAGATGACCCAGAAATATCAAATCTTCAAAAGATTTTAATCGAGAGAGCCTTTGAACACCCACAATGGGGTGAAGGTATGCCAACAGCTTGGATCCCTTTAGAGATTCAGTTGGCCCAGGAAGTGGAGAATAGCAATACCATCATATCTAGGAAGCAGTTAGTGGCCCTAAATGAACATAATAAAACATTTACATTATCTGACAGACAGCTGGAATGTTTCTTAAAGATTCAACATTCTCTGGGTAAATTGATCTACTTTGATGAAATTAACCTGAGAGATTTCATAGTGATAAATCCTGTGTATATGATAGAAATTTTGCGATCCATCGTCACTGACAAACAGTTTTGGCCCAGAGGAGAACGATTTACGGAGGCCCATCAACAACTGAGACAGACCGGTATTATAGACAAAAGTACCATTTATGCCATATGGAAGTGTGACGAATTCAAACACATTATACCACACCAGGATTTCGTTCTGGACATCTTGATTAAGCTTGACATTATTGTCCCTCCCAGAAATGATGTTGAAAGGATGAACACTCCTCTTCACAGCGTTTCTTTCTTTCTGGTGCCCTGTATGATCACAAATCCGGACAATACCGATTACATATCTCAATACTGTACTTCAGATACTAGTATTATATTGGCCTATTCATTCATTGATGACGTCATACCACCAGCATTATCCTACAGATTCGTAGGATCATTTTTAAGCATGTGGAACTTGAAAATTTACAAAGGCCAACAGATGATCTTCAGTGACTTGGCTGTCGTGGAAGTTGGAAAGAACCATGATGTCGTTGTACAAGTGAAAGATAAGAGGGTTGTCGTGACATTAATCCATGCTAGAAGTAAAACAGACATCATACCAACACTTGCTTCAGCGGTTCAGGAATGTCTCACTGCAGCCATTCATAGAATTTCTGAATTTTATTCTTCACTCTTCGATGGGAAAATCAGTAATGGAGCTAATACAACAAATCCATTTGAGATTGAATTTGGAGTGTACTGCCAATCCTCCATATGTTTCTTTCATCATAGCAAAATGCCAATAAACGTAAAATCTGGTTGGAAATGTCCACAACATCAAGTGAGGCATGATGTCAATTGTTTACGCTATTGGTATGCTGAAAAGGTAAGCGTTTTCATAAATGCGTCCCACTCTTATACCACTAGTTATATTAACTTTGTTTTTTATGAAAAATTACTGTAATGCGTTAAAATTGGTATTACCTTACAGCCTCGTTGTGTCATTTGTTTTTAAATGATTTTACAATGAATACGTCAGATTTACTGCCACATCCACAAATCTGACCATAATAAAACTAAAGTGATACAGACCAACAATTTGAACGAAACAAAAGAATTTCACAAATTTTATGGACAGATGGTTGCTGTTTAAAGCCAATTTGTAATCCCGTTGTAATAAGTCTTTCTATCAAATCATATAATATGAAGCCTCCTTCAGACCAGAATATAATAATGATCTTGATTTTTCTAGTGTTACCAAACTGGAGCAACATACCACATGAACATGTTTGTGCCCACTTGCACATAATTTTCAGTTACTTGAATCAACTCTTAATAAGCATATTCGCACTGTAAAATTGTCGTTTGAGTAAAATGGAGATCAAACACAAAATCTCTGAGAGCGAGCATACTAATCAATACACCAGGAGACTGTCAAATCTTAATCTTAACCTTAATCATGTTAATGTCATACAGAAGTATGGGTTGAATATGATTTCTTTGAAGACAGGTTTTAATAGTATTCGTTTTGTAATCAATTTATGTAACTGAAAACCTATTTAACGTGGGACATGATATTCGTGTTCAATATTTAGTTTTGAATTATTTTTTGTTTGTAGAAACCGACTGAGAAATGTTCTGAGTCATGCATAGGTACGTACAGATCTATAGATAGACATGTTTCAATATCTTCAATATGATTTTTATTCAAATGTCCGCTTGTTTCCATATACTTTCAATTAAAGTTAAATACGAAACATGGACTTATTCAGAATATACAGAAAGTTTTCTTTAAGAATTTGGAACGACGTCCGATAACCTGACTATACGGAAAAATAAGCATAGCATCTAAATCAAAGAAAGAGTTAGGTCCAATGGGGAATTACTTACTTTTAGCAATACCACTGAGCTCCACGTCATGAAGGGCGAACACTGGATACTTGATGTAGGAAAATTGACATGTATTCGTCATGCAGGAACAACAAAGAAAGAAAAAAGAAAAAGAAAATAGGGAAATGGCAAAAAATCGAAATACCAGGAATGAAAACATTTAACTTTTAATTGCTAAGTATAATGAAGAAAATTGTCAATTTTCAATCGATACTTAATTCTTATAGGTCCAGGAAAAATCGAAATGGAACAATGGCCCTCAGATCAACACATAAGAAGACTGGTTACAGAACTCAGCTTTAGTACTTGTCATGAACTTGTTATTCATCTTGGACTAAAGACTCGTGTATGGGAAGACTTGAACGTTCAATTTCAACACGATAATATCGACAATGTGAAGTTTATGGCTTTGTGGATATGGAAGCAGAAAAGTAGGGATGCATGTTTTAAATATCTTAAAGATGCCCTGGAGAAATGTGAAACTTGTGTTCACGAGCTTTGTCAGGTACGTAGAGCCAGAGAGTGACTACTGTGAAAAAAAATTGTATATTTGATAGTTGTGGCTCTAAAATTGAAAATCATTGATGTTGGGGTTTACCTGTAGACAACTGGTTGCCTGCAACTTATTAGGCTGTTCAGCTGATAGACAATTATAGTTACATTTCAACTGAGTATTTCCTGGTGCCAAACACAAAATCAGGATTGAATGTGGAGGTTTTTGTTGAAAACAAAGTGCTAGTGCTGAAAGCTTTTGGTTCTGTTCATGTATTTTTTAATGAATTTATTTCAGCTGCCTGTTGTGCATTGAATTCCTGATGATATTGTATTTCTGAATGTGACGGCTGATTTTGTGTTGGAAAAAATATCTTAATGATCTGCATTGAATATGCCCAAACATTTACATACTTCATACCCATCTTCAGCCGTGTTTGCTTAATGGATATGTGGGGAATTTAAACTTGACAATTAACCTCTGAGTATATTTTACGAGAAATTGCAATTCCAAATCGAGGCTAATATTGGAATTCCGGTTAAGTTCGACAAAACGTGTCAGTTTTGGGTCACTTGTGTGTTTATGAAATATTGAGCACAATATCATCAATTTAATAAATATACACACCACATGTGTACTTTGGAAAGATACTTGTGAATGACAAAATATGTTACAATATTATTGGTTCAGCATGTGCTGGATAATTCCACATTGTATGGGGAATTCGTATTCATTTCCAAACATCTCTTTGTGATTTCGCGTTGCAATTTTGTGTCTTCGCCTTCTAAAATTAGAAAGCGAAGGAAAGAAGACACGATGGCACGACAACACGAAATAAGTTAGGCGAAACTATGAAAAATGAACGCGAAATCACGCCAAATGAAAAGCGAAATAGATTTTACGTTTTCGCTTTTATTTTGTCGTGATTTCGCCCTACTTTTGTCGTATTTTCAGGCTTCCTGTTTCCGTGTCTTCGTGATTTCGCGTTGCATTTTTCTATCCGTGTCTTCGCCTTATAAAATTAGGAAGCGAAAACGCAAAGGTACGAAGACATTAAAATTGTCACACTCGGGTTCCATAGATAGCTATTTCTGATTTACCAAGGAAACTACTTTTCTTTAAAGATGATGGATGAAGAGGCGGGGAGATCCAATGTGATACCCAAAAGATTTCTTTACATAGGCTCATTTTGGGGGGAGAGCGGCAAAATTTTAAAATTAACTTCCATGTGTATGTATAGAAAATTTTGCTTGGTTCCCTTTGGGAGCTAACCCGCAGTGCGGACTTCCTCTTAATGATTTAAGGTACTCATATGTTTATGTTAGGTGCAAGCCTAAACACTTCGAACTCTTCGTGAAATATTTTTTGTTCCATTTATGGTCAATCTTAAGTTGTTACTACATGTTAGATATGGATATTATAACAAGCTAACAAGTAAGTGATTTTTACAAATATTTTTCAGGTATTTCGGGACATAGAAATTGACACGGGTAGGTGAAATAATATTCTATTGTCATTATCACTGCAGTTTGTTAACTTACTGATTTCAATCTAACCAGTGATGCTGTTATATTAAAATTATTAACAAAATATTGTTAAAATGACCATTTATATGTTATATGACAGAATATACTGTTTGCTCATATCAGTCGCATGTATATCTGGATATTAATAGCGTTTGAAATGTCAGTACCGTGTATTTCTTGATACCATAGCCTTTGAAACCTCAATACTAAAACTTGTTTGGGTTTCATGATGTTAAATGCTTTGATTCAATCTTAAAAATGGACATGAGCAGTTTACTAAAACTTCGGTATAAACATGTTACCTCATAATATCTTCCATTCAAAGAATTTTCATGAATGTACTTTTTTCCATTTGGATGATTTTGTTCTTTTGTAACAATTGTAATATAGCACACTGTAGAAATGGCGTTTAGGTTCAGAACACACACGTTTAGGTTTGTGTTCTAACCCTAAACACAGTACCACTAAACATGTTCTAAGCTAAACATGTTTGGGGTCTAAACATGAAGTGAACACGAATTAAACGGCAGAAAGGAATCTAAACATGTTAAACCTAAACATCTTTAACACCAGAAATTGTCAGCCACAATACCTTTTTTCAGTGCTGTGATTCACGAATGGTACTCTTTGAATATACCTAGACCGGGAACCTTTGTTTGAAGGATTTGGTTGAAATCATTTTATTATCAAATAAATTCACATTTCAGTTCAATGAAATATTTGTATTTAAATTATTTGCATGCGCTAACACGTTATACTGTTACGGGAATTTTGTACGAAGTTGTTCCGTATTTAGAAAATTTACTGAGTTATGGGTCTTTATATGTAATTCGCGCGTGAGAATATTTTTAGCTTATCCAAGATATGAAGGAGAAAAACTGTTGTGGTTGTTTAACGTCTGAAATGTTTTCTGTGAAAGGATACGTTCATTTCCATGAATTGTTTGAGTGCTGTGATTTTGATGCAGCCAGATTTTACGGATAATCATGCAGATTCAAATTGTTACAGATTCCTGCAGATATACGGGATAAATTTCAGGAAAATGATATGTCGGTCTCACAGGCAGTGAGGAGAAATTTGATTAAATAAATCTAGACGGATCCCACATAGTCTTGTTCATACACAAATCCTAAGAACCAGTCAATCACAAACATCTTAAACATGTTCAGACCCTAAACATCTAAACATGTTTAGACCCTAAACACTTTCTAAACACCAGTCAACCTTAAACGTCTAAGCATGTTCAAACCCTAAACGTTTCCTAAACGTGTTTAGACTAAATATGTTCCCAAATGGGCACACATTTGGCATTTGGGATTATGTTTAGATCCTAAACGTTTGTTCTTACATTGAAGCTTTAATGGGGGTAGTCTTATCTTCTGTTTTAGTTTTCTTCGTACTTGACATCTCGCCGGACATGACACTTCGCCGAATATTTCCAGTTGTAATGTGACGGATACCTCTTGTTTACCCTTCGGAGCACTGGATTCCCTCTAGGTTCTTTGTGTTGCTTTGGTTGTTGTATTGTCTTTTTCTTTATATTTTGTTTGCTGTTCATTATTTTTTCTTTTTGTCAAGTTCTAGTTCTTTCTGTTTGTTTTAACGTTTCTGAATCTTTAAATGCTGCCAAAAGTGTAAGATGACCGCAAGAACGTTACAACAAATCAACTAATATCAGCGGAATTGGTAATTTTCGTTCAACGATAGGAAGGGTATACTAACTGAAATGAGGATCCCTTAGCTAACGAAATAAACTGCAGCTGTTTATACTTCTATACCTTTAAAGTGGCGTGTGTGAAATGATATATGCATATGCATGAATCAGGAAACTGAAAGCTAATCACGTGGTTGTCTATTACAGACTTACCGGATGATGTACTGGACAAAACGCCCTCTTTTGAGTCCTTGAACTGTTTATCAGACTACATCGGAAACAGTTCATTCCAGCTAGGAATCGAACTTGGCCTTGATGTACCGGAATTGGAGAACATTCGGAACCAACTAAAGAACAAACCTCTTGAGCAGACGCGGGAAATTCTTCGAAGATGGCGGGAATACAGTCATCTGAATCATACAGTTAGGGACCTGATTAAAGCTCTTTATAGGATCGATAAAGCGGCTGTGTGAATGATATTGATTTCTGACTTTGGCATCCGTAAAATAGCAAATACACATGTATGTCTTCAACAATAAAGAAAACATTAAAAATAAATGCAAAACTGTCAATCTAATGAACCCATACAATTATACACTTTTGTTTGCTTAATCCAAATAATCTGTGTACCACAAATTACCAAAACACAAAAATCCTTATAAGAATTCCAACTTGTCAAGTTCTACATGTTAACCAGCATCACACAATGAAATCGGTGAAATAAGAGGCTCACCTGAACCTGTATCACTCACTTGGCATATCTAAACTATTTAAGAAACTAATCCTGGGTAACCTGGAACAATTTGGAATATGGACCACTGCAGGGCCATCCATTCACTATTTTGTGTTAATCGTTTTTCCCCGATAGTCCTATGTTAAAGTATGTCCACTGATGGCAGCCATCTTAGCTGCAGCTATACGGTCACCAGTCACAATTTAGAAAGTGGACCTGAATGTGGACCACTATAGGGCCACCCATTCACTATTTTGTTTTAATCATTTTCCCTCATAGTCCTATGTTAAAGTATGTCATCTGATGGCAAACATCTTGGCTGCAGCTCTAGGGTCACCAGACACAATTTAGAAAGTGGACCACCTAATAACTATCCATGCCAGGCTTGCGGGTTTCAGAAGAAAAATTTCACAGATAGACGACGGAGTGAAGGCCAAAGTTTAACCTGTCCTTTGGCCGGCGAAGCTAAAAAAGCCATAACAGGTCATAACATATGGTAAATAACTTCGCATCACATTTGAGTCATTTTCAGCTTAAAATTAAGCAATACTGACCATTTAAAAAAATATGACAGCATCCATCCTAGTAGGTGGGCGGTGATGTCGGATATAACTTTGAAAGGGAACCATCTAAGGATCATTCTAGTCTAGTTTTGTAAAAATTTGTTCAGTGGTTTCTTATGAGATTATAAATTATTTTTACTTATTTAAGCCTCATTGATTACAGGATAAAAATGACCAACTTCAAATTGCAGTTCAAATTTGAGCACTTTTAGCTTAAAATCAAGCTATATTGGCTATTTGATGAATATCTATTTTTGTAACAGCAGCCATCTTGGATGGAAGGCAGTGTTATTGGATATAATTTTGAAAGGGACTTAGGAACCAGTTTGGTCTAGCTTAGTTGAAATTAACTCGGGGATTTCTGGCGAAAAAGATTTTTATATGATTTTTTGGCTTATTTGAGAAATAGAAGTCAGGAAAGATCAAAGATAATAAAAAGACAAAGGGGCAAACATTAATTTGCATAAATGGCATTAATGGGCAAAGTTCAATGTTAACAAAGGAGACACGCTTAGAATGTTACAGTCTTAGTTTGGTTAATATTGGCCCAGTAGTTTCAGAGAAGAATAGATTATAAAAAAATCCCGGACGAACAGACGGACGGACCATGGACGCAGAGTTATGACAAATACAGTCACCTTGGTCTTTGGTCAGGTGAGCTAAAAAGAATTAAAATTTCAATGGGTTTAAACGAAATGTTTATTCTTTGACAGTTTTCATCTTTTTGGTGATCT
Source organism: Botula fusca (assembly GCA_028566455.1). Lineage (NCBI taxonomy): Eukaryota > Metazoa > Mollusca > Bivalvia > Mytilida > Modiolidae > Botula > Botula fusca. The sequence continues at coordinate 2,299 of JAOXYH010331434.1, read as the reverse complement.
TTTCTCACCGTTGAATCATCAGCGCTGATTTTAGCTCACCTGGCCAAATGCTTTTGCCGTTACATGTACTTGGCGTCCGTCGTCCGTCAGTCGTAAACTTTTTAAAAAATACTTCTTTCTGGACTATTGGGCTATATCAAATGTAATCGAAATCATCCTACGGGTGTCTTCTTTAAAACTGCCATTGATTAAAACCTATCAATCAACATGGCAGTTGTTTCTATAAATAGAACATAAGGGAAAATGGCGGGGTGGTAAACTGTCCAAAACGTACTCAAAAGAACCAGAACGGCTTTATTTGGAGATTAAATGGACTCGTATTGTAACTGCAGGGGCATTAACATATATATAGGTTTTTCTGTGAACGTTCATATGCGTTTATATTTTCTAGAACAAGGTGGAGGTTTCCTACCTGGCATCAAAGTTTTCTTTTGTAGCAATTAACGTTTCTAAACTTATTATTTATTCTTTGAACTTCATCAGCTTTAAGACCCTTTGATCTTTGCCAACTGCCAAAGATCTGTCAATTTTCTCAGTGTATTTCAAAATTCCTGTAATCGTATTAACCCTTTCTTATTCCGAAAAGAGTATTTGTTTCTATAACTTGCTAGTATAACAGATAAGGCGTTTCTTCCTAGCAGAAACGTTTACAGCTTATTAATTGTATAATTTCGACTTAGATTTTTGCTCCATCATAACCTCCGCTAAGATTATTACATGTACAGTGGTCGGCAATAAGTAAGTCATCAGGTCACTATTTTCCAGTACTTTTTACATGTATACAAAATAAATTTTCAAAAAATATTGCGAAGCCATTTCCAAACCAATTTTCATGAAATTTTCTCCATGAGACAGAAAATATTTGAAGTTTAATTGTTTATTTGGACATATCTTTCGGATTTGCAATTTCAGACAGTCATGATTTCAATTTGTACTTACTGTGTTCCCCTTCCACCCGACTTATTCCTTTATTGTCGTAAAACCCAGTTTAACCCACCATTTTCATTTGAAAATGCCTGTACCAAGTCAGAAGTATGTCAACCGTTCAGTAGATTTCTCGATCTTGTCAGTCTTATCAATTTTACTCTTTCGGACATTTAGTTTGGTGTTCAGTATTTTTGTTATTACTTTTATTCAACTTTCCGATTGTAAACTTCTCTTTCATTTGTAGAAATATTCCAGTAGCACCTGCGTACGGAGCATGTATTTCTCATATATTTCTCAATTAATACGATACTCTAGATCTTGAGCGTGCGTTTCCAATCCAGACTTTTCAGATAGAGGGTTACTGCTGAATAGTAAGCTTCTCAATCAGGGATTTCTTTGGGAAAGGCTGAAGTCTTCAGTTCGTAAGTTTTACGGTCGCCATCACGAATTAGTAGGTCGTTATGGAATGTTTATCTCACGGATGATTAACGATCTGTTTCCTGTGTCATAGTGTAATCCCCGTTCATTCTCATTAGTGACTGCTTACCGGATTTTTACCGTGAGTAACACCGCGGGTGCTACATGTGGAGCAGGAACTGCTTACTCTTCCGAAGCACCAGAGTTCACCCGGATTTTTGGCGGGGTTCGTGTTACTCATTTCCTGTTTCTAGTTTCTGTGTTGTGTTGTCTGTTTGTTGCTTGTTGTAATCGTTTTGTCCATTCACGGTTTTGTCTGTCGTTTGGTACTTTTATTTTATTCAAAGAAACAGTGATTAAATTACAAAGAAAATTTATGGCAACATATTTCCCTTTTATGTTTAACCAAATTTATGACTGTAATTTTTATTTGTAATTAATTCAATGCAATTTCAAAATTAAACGTCAGACAAATATATCCAAATAAACAATAAAACTTCACATATTTTGCTGACTGATGTTAAAAATTTCGTGAAAGTCCGTAAGGAAATCAAAATGGAAATGTTTTCACAACATTTTTTTTTTTAATTTAGGATATTGTATAGAAAGTAATGGGACCTAATGACTTACTTATGGCCAACTACTGTAGATCTGATTTATTTAGATATATGACACCAAGAATTCTCAAGTATAGGTTGAAATGTCATCACGCCTTCCCCTTTTTAAAAAAGAAAAAAAAATCGCTTTGTGATTACATTAATACAAAAACTACATTTATAACACTCTGTCCTTTATTTAAAAATCGATATAAAAGCAATGAATAATGTCACTTAACCTCAAGTACAATTTTTGTAAAGATAACACGCGTCTGACTTTACTTTGTGTTTGGTATAATGCCTTGACAACTGTTAAAATCTGGGCCACATTGTTCTGAATTTTTATAGGTACATTTATC